>CAUYQG010117567.1:0-30098 GCA_963574415.1 Tarsius wallacei
TGATGGTAATTTTTCACTATAGCACCAATCATAGGCAGTGATTAAAGTAAGGGTTTATTAATGGAAATGTAATGTGGAGAAAAAGGCACTTCTAACAGTAGGCCAAAAAGCAGAAGCCAGTACTTGGAGGAATGCAGTAAGGCCAATTCTATGCCAGGTCAGGCACTGCAAATAACAGAGAATGAATTAGGGCCATGGTTCAATGCAGAGGATAGTACTGAAAGTGATTATTCTTTCAGTCATCTCTGATGTGGTGGTATGCTATAGATATGATTTTCAATCATGGTTCCTGGTTCAGAATTCCCATAGCCCTTGCTACATTCTTTTGTTACAGTGTTGGGTGTGTTAGGCTTCAGGGGTAGGTTTCATGAAGCAGAATCTCTCTGACATTCTTCTGCCTTACTTGTACCCGCTTCAAGGCAAAACTTAATTTTTCCCTGCCTTCTGATTGTGGGTCTTATAATCCTTCCTAGAGAGGGTCCCACCCTACATCTGGGGGGAAGAAAGTGTCCATAAAAACCCAAAAGGAGTGAGTTTGGGGAACTTTTCAAGAACTGTCTATGTGGTGGCCGAATGAAAGGTGAAGAATTCATCCACATTCTGGGTGGGTGATTCGCTTCAACTTTACAGGTATGGAAGCTTCTGTACTCAGGATCCATCCAAGCCACACCCTATACATCTCTTCATCTGGCTATTGTGTCCTCTAAAGTATCGTTCTTAATAAACTAGTAAGCATAAAAGTGCTTCCCTGAGATATGTGAGCCTCCCTAAGTTAATTAATTGAACCCCCAAAGGGGGTCACGGAATCCCAACTTGAAACCAGTTGGGCAGAAGTTGTGGTAGCCTGGATTTGCAACTGGGCAGAGGGAAGAAAGGAAAAGTCTTTGAAACTTAGTCCTCAGGCTGTGGTATCCAACACTCTCTGGCTGGATGATGTCAAAATTGAATCGGACAACTCCCAGCTTGGTGTCCACCGCTTGGTGGTGGGGAGAAATGCCTACATTTGGTCAAAGAAGTCTTCTATGTTGACTAGTGTTGGGGTGGTGTGAAAGCAGAGAGAAAAATCTGGTTTTGATACTGGTGGGCTTGGAGATGATCGCCTCAAGAGATTGAGAGAGAGAGAGACAGTGTTTAGTCCCAGTGTGCTGCCATAGCTGACTCCTTGGGGAGTTCGAAGTCTATTCCCAAATCCTCACCCATACCAGGACCTGGTTCTTGACGCCGTCACAGGAAATAATTCAATAATGAATCCCAGAAAGTACAATAAAGAGCTTTATTTCAAACTGAAATTATGCACTCAAGAGAGGAGAGTGAGGGTGATCTCCAAGAGGAAGATGTGTTCGAGGGTCGGGAGTCCTGGCTTTTGAATAGTTTGCTCTGGCATCATTTGTTGGTCAAATCTGTTGCCATGCTGTAATAAACCGGCTTTGACCAGTTTTGTTGCCAGGGAAGTTTGGAGAAGTGTGTCAGGTACATGTCAGTTACAGGTCAGGGTAGTTGTGTCAATTTCATGTCAGTTACAAATCTGGGGAAGTTTCTTAACTCTGGCGGAGTAATTTTTCATTACCCCCATTCCGAAAATGGCTAACCTGCCTTAGTTTGAGATACAGTTTCCATGAATCACCTGGTGTAGGAAAAATGTCTGTTGCAGAACAAGAAAAATATTGAAAGTAAGGGCTCAGAGTAGAAATTGTAGAAAAGAACTATATCTTGTTGATCACCTTGTTGATCAAGTTAAACTTGCCAATCTCAAGTTTGTCAATTCAGTTCCCAATTGTCTTCTCACTAGCTGAACAATTTTGGGCAAATTACTTGCTTTTGTGCTTTAGATTTCTCTTAGGCTGCTTGGATAAAAATAACTATAAGATTAGCAAAACTAGCAAGAGTAATAATACATAAAAATAGATACCCATTTACCATGTGTATAGCACTACTTATAATTTATTTTATTTAAAAAATTAGACAGTTTTAAGGTCCTTGAAGCTCTGAAATTTATACCTTACAGTAGAACTGAAGATTTGAAAAGTCCTCAAGAGGTGATTTGAGGACTTAGTAATTTTGAGACAAGTGTCCTAGCTAAACCCCTATTAGACTGTTACAATTAAGTTGCTCCTGTACAAATACACTGTATTTGCCTTCAAGATCCAAGGAGGCTGTGGAAAAAATGGGGAGTTACTGCCTACAGGACTATAGGGATTTAGGAAACAATGCCTGGCCATGCCTAGTCTACAATCATTATGACTCATGTAAATTCAAATCAAAATAGCAATTAAGCAAAACAAATTCTTACACCATAATTGAACTATAAGCATAAAATATTAGTATACATTTAATTAACATAAATATATATGTCTATTAGTTTCTCTGATGTTGTTTTTTGTTGTTGTTTGTTTGTTTGAGTTGGAGTCTCGTTCTGTCACCCAGGCTGGAGTGCAGTGGTACACTCACAGCCACCCCAGTATCGACCTGCTGGGCTCTGATGGTGTTCTTTTAGTGTTCCATTCAGATCCCCTTTGCCTGACTTGCACCCACTCTCCAGACCCTGTAGGTGTTGGCTGCTAGCAGCTAATAGCAGTCCCTGTTACTAAAGAATTGTCTTTGAACAAACAGGAATTCTACTGCATAGCCAGTGACTGAATGATTAATTTGGGAGTACAAAAGTACAAAGGGGAGATTTTTTTTGACTCAAAGAGACAACTAACTCCATGAGTGTAAGTCATATTCCAGAATTTCACCACATGATCAGGCAGAAGGAATTCTCTAGCTGAGACCACATGCTTGCTTAAATTTTACCCTTCCTCTGCCCTTTGAAGTAGTACCTTTCAAATAATCACCTGATTAGAATCTATATGGTAGTCTCTTCTAGTTTACCTAATTTACAACAGTTTCATATTTTTCTCAGAGAATGTATCTTTCTATTATAGTGATTAAGAATCTGGTGAAATACATCTACAATTAAAACAAGTAAAGCTAAAATAAATTACTTGTGTACTAACTTACCAAAAACCAGCCTTAGAGGTGGGAAAAAAAATAGTTATTTTCATAACAGATTATGCTAACTTGGAGGGATAAATTAACCTTCCCTCCCTATTTTGAAAACAAGTTTCAAATATCATGGGATTATGACATATCTTGGTCTGAACTTGATCTTGAAATTCTTCTAAAAATTCAGTGTTTAATCAATCTTTCTACAAACTGGCATAATCTATACAACACATCAACAATCATAAGAGAATGTATGGAAGGATCAAACTTCACACAAATACGAAAATAAGAAGATAACACAAAATTCCAGAGAGCATTATGTTTATATAGATTTTGGATTTTATAATTAAAATCCAAAGGATTTTAATCCACCTACAATTCCCTCCAGAGTGCTTCAAACTACATTAATTTTTACTAAACACGAATAGCTCTTTTACTGACAGTTCTCATTTCTGAAGCAAGTGCCAGAGTCTCTGCCACATTTTTTTTTTCATGATTTATTGCTGTAACGTGCAGAGACAAGATTAGGTGGTAAATTGATTTCTCAATGAACTTACTAAAATTTTTAATTCACTCCTAGTGATATGCTCCACAATAGAATGTGGAAAAAAAAAAAACTTTTTTTTTTTTAGAGACATAGTTTATAAAGCATTGCAAAATTTAAGAACTCATAGAATGTACACCAAGACTGAACCCTAATGTTATGTGAATACTATGGACCTTGAGTGATAATGATGTGTCAACATAGACTCATCAGTGATCACAAATGTACAACTTTAGTGAAGGGTGTTCATAAGAAGGTTGGCCATGCATGTATGTGAGAAATTTATGTACCTTCTGCTCACTATTGCTGATAACCTGAAACTGTCTAAAAATGTCTATTTTTAAAAAAAAATAATATTATGATGTCTTCCACAGGATGAAGATAGACTATGTGCCCTAATAGAAAAAAAAAAAAGTCTAGCTACTATAATACAGTTGAACAAGATGGATTCTCAAATCTCTTACACCTTTATATAATATATTTTTCCAAAGAAATGATAGCATAATAAACTGTATTAAGAGGACATAACAGGCAGTTTGCCAGAAGTTCTGACTTTCACAGCTATAACAGTGATTTTCCTTCTTTCAACCCTCTAGTCTGAAGAAAATAAATAAATAAATAAATGAAAACTTTTCTCTGCATCTCTGTAATGCACATTTTTTATATCCATTTCAGTCGACAGAAAATCTCCGTATATGCACTCCCTATTGGTATAGCAGATCTCTAGCGGGTGTGAAGATCAATGTGTTCTGTACTTCGTTATGAAGCTGTCAGTAGAGTCTCCATTGTTGATTTATAATTTGGTTCCTTTATTATACAATGATCTTTTTGTTGAGTTTCTGCATTAGGGCACGGGTATCGTTTACAGTGAAAATTTGCTGTGAAGAGCGGAGAAGTAAATGGAAAGGTATTTTCATAGATCAACAATGATCTAGTGGCAATCTAATAGAAATCTCCTTCCAACTACATGTTTATTTGGGTATTAAATTGTACTTGTACAGAGCAAATTGTTCAGCTTGAGAAAAATGCAATCACTTTGATGAAGAAAAAATGTTAATTATTTTAAAATAAAAATTCTCTATATTAATTTTCTTAAAAATTATTTACAATGTCATCGTTTTTGTCTGTTTTTGTCTTGTCTAGAAGTGGAGCATTTACCTCAGTGGTTCTTAGGCAGTGAAAAAGGCTGAGTGCATACACTGTGGCCTTCAAGTGTCCTAGAAAAAAAGTCTTCAGGACTTTCCTCTAAAAAGCTGGTATCCCCTGATCTAACTGAAGATGAGTGGCATATCATAATAATGGAATTAGATTAAGCCAGAGTCTGGGGCCTCCTAGGTAAATGTAGAACATCAATACACCCCAAATATTTGACAAAATCTATGAGTGTAATGGCAATTGTACAACAAATGCTTCTCCTTAAAAACTAAAAAAGCTTTGATACTTGCCAATTTCTGTGGTGTAAATATTCCCAACAATGTCTATTAAAAGCAATATATCACTGAATATTGGGGAAAAGAAGTGCAGTGCCATACTACTATATTTATAATATAGTAAAACAATAGAATGAATAAACTCAAGGGCCTAAATAATAGTGAACTACAGTTAGATAATTACAAAGTGATGAGCTTGAGTATTTTGAAGAATTATCTCTTTAAAATAGTTTATGAAAATGTACATTTATGTTATTTAATTTTTAATACTGTCTGCGTTTAACAACCACTTTAAAGTTTCTGAAAATTTTAAAATGGGCTCTCATGAAGCATTACAAGCTGACCATTCTGTCCCAGATTCCAAAAGCTTGTATCTCATCTTAGGATCCTGTGTTAAAACTCTTTGCAAGTACCTAGTTTATCCCAATCAACTCTTGGTTACAAAATTATCCTTTCTTTTTCCCTTTCCACTTAGACAAATTCTAGATTTAAATACCCATGTGAAGAAAAAAGTTTTCTAATTAGATAAGCATACTATCTTCCACAAAAGATAACACACTAGAAAATGGACAGATAAAAGGAATTTTTACTCTATTTCTTTTTCTTATCTTCTTTTCCTCCCTCCCTCCTTCCCTTCATTCTTCCTTTTTAAATTGAAATCTTCACCATAAAATGCAGTAGCTCTAGTGTTCTCTGTGACCTGAATGCCTTTTATCAAGCTTTATTTAGAGGAGCTATGTAACGTAAAAATCAATCTCTGAGAAATATCTTCATAGTCTATATAGGAAGGTGGGGATCAGAAAAGTAAAATAATTTGCCTAAGGTTAAATAAAATATGTGCCAATGTTTGAATCCAGATATGCCCAGGTCTAAAGCTCATTTTCTCATCAACTCCTCTTAACTTAGTTTTGAATTAAATCTGAAAATTAAATGGCCACTAGGGGCTTAACTATGCTTGTTTGAAACATCAGTCCCCAATTGTACCTTTGTTCCAAATTACCTTAATCTAATAAAAAAAAAATTGCAGTTACTTTCAAGGGAAAAACACTCTGGGAGAATATTGTTAATATGGAATTATGGCAATAGTAAACAAAATAAAGTAATTAAAATTAATTCATTGATAAAAAATCAGGCAATTAGCCACTTGTCTATAATAATATTCTTATTACTTCATTATCCAATCCAATCAAAATTCTGCAAATTATATATAGAGAGACATAACTTGAGGCATCATTTTTTTTAAGTTTTAAAACATGGTCCATAGTGAAAAATGCATTTATGTCATGACAGAGTACTTTTGTGCCCCATGAACACACACACACACACACACACACACACACGCTCAAACAAAAGATTTGCAAAGTGCTTTGGTTTTGAGTATGTCATCTAACCAAATAGCAGAAAGAGAAATGAAGAAATTCTACAAATTGTCTAATGTTAGTTCTCTGTTGCTTTATTTTCTCCCAATGACCCAAATATAGTATTATTTGGTGGTATTTTGCTTAGCAATTCACCCATTCGAAGTTTGCATCGTTTTTATTTACTTGCAGTTTTAAGACATTATGATGGAGCAGAAATGTTCTCTGAAACTTCCACTCTGCCGCCCTTACTCTGACTCTGGAGTCACAAAGGATTTGTCTTTTGCTTCCCTGTAGGCAGTTTTTCAAGTCTTTGAAGGAATATCTTCTGTGCCATTTTATTCATCTCTTCCGGTATGTAAACACTCCAGTTATATAATATCCCACACATGGCACAGCCTTGAGTATCGTTACTCTCCTGGTCCCCCTTCCTAAAATTCACTCGGATTCATTATGGCCCAGTCAAAGTGCTTTGCATAAAACTGAACACATATTAGGAGCTGTTTTTCAGTCACTCTAACTCTCCGAAGACGCAAAACATTTAATCGCAGAATCTTTCCGTATCTCTTTATCTAGACCCATTTTTTACTTTTGAAAAATTTATCATAGGACATAAAATTCAGGCTTCAACTATAAATTTAGAGTTGGTCTTTTATTTTTTTTCAAATATTGTATGCATTAAAAAATTCCTGGCTACTCAAAGTCAATAGATCATGTCAGCCAACATTCAATCTTTTTTCAAAACACATGCCTCAACAGAAACTACTATAAGCCCACTTAGATTGTCTTTGGTAGTTTGTTTTAGTTGAAAGTTAATACTCGTAGCATGAATCAGAATCATCTTTTTGTTGATTGATTTTCTTTCTTCTACAGATAGAATAATGATCCTCAATTCTTCCTTGTTTATTAAAATAAATGACAAAAACTCTCATCTATTTAACAATCTAAGTTTTTGGTGGGAAATAATTGGGAGAAAGTGGGTATGTCTAGGTTGGGGAATATATGTACTGCATAGCAAACTGACTTGATAGATAATTATAAGAAAAAAGTGAAAGAGATTAATTTAGACTAATCAGATTTTGTGAGAGTTTAACAAATAAACCTTGTTTACATTTGTTTCATTCATTTTAATACCTAGCATTTTTTACTACCTAATTTTGTGATTTGTTTGTTCTCACTCAACACAATTTGTCTTAGAACTTACTTCTAGAGGACTGATGGAATCACCATTTCCAGATGATTTTTTTGCTGTTTTCAAGATTTGATTTTATAAATCATTGTAGTTCTGAGTTTGCCATTATAATATTCTTTTTCTAGGAGGTAAATTTTATTTCTGAATAGGTTGAAACATAGTTTCTTCTTTCTTTTAGCTACAATTAACTAGTATAAGACAACCTCATTCCATTATCTCCTCCACACTCAAATCTTTTCGACTATCAGTTTCTTATCCCATGATTTAAATGCCACCAGTTCAAACAGAACAATTTTTAAAAATCTTTAGAATGAGAATTGAATGACGGTTGAGTCACCAGTCTTCCAGAAAGCAACTCTGATAAGCAAAGCACTCTCTTTCCCTAATGAATGAAAACTCCATAACTCTATCTATCCCACAGGTTTTTGAGAAAAAGGCAATGGCTAAAAAGAAAATTTTAAGAAAAGAAAATTGCAGAAAAAAATGTGCTAGTTTCTATGTCCTATTCTGAAGAAATAAAGATAACTTCATTAGCACAGAATACATAGAGAATAACTGCTGTTAAATAAATAATGAAAATTAAAAAATAATGATAAATAAGTATTGATAAAATATTAAAAATATATTTTGCTTCCTTTAAATACTGTGCAAGCAGGTTAAAGAAAGGTGTGCATCCTAAAATGAGGTTTTAAAGATGCAGAGAGGCCAGGCATGATGGCTCAAGCCTATAATCCCAGCACTTTGGGAGGCCAAGTCGAGAGGATTGTCTGAGCCCGCGGGTTCGAGAACAGCCTGGGGCAACATGGTGAGACCTGTCTCTACAATAAATTAAAAAAAAAAAAACTTAGCTGGACATGGTAGCACGTGCCTGTAGTTCTGGCTACTTGGAAGACTGAGGCGGAAGGATTGCCTGAGTCCAGCAGGTAGAGGCTGCGGTGGCTAGGTGTATGCCACTGCACTCCAACCTGGGTAACAGAGTGAGACTCCAACTCAAAAATACATATATAAATAAATAAAGATGCAGAGAGAGACAACAAGCAATAAACAGAGGGTGGGTAATGGCTTTTTGCCTCCTTCACTTTTCTTTATTTTTTTCCTTGATGTCGAGCAGAGTTACCTTTCTTTAGTCAATGCAATGAACACAATTTCAGATGTAGCCTACTCATTTAAATTCCATGGCCTTTCCCCTGTCAGCCTCTTCCTTTCCAAAACTCCTGTATCATGGTCCTGTTCTGGCGTTGGTCCTCCATTTTGAACACTGGACATTCTCACGTTTTGATAGCTTTTCACATCATCATCCTAGTTTCCAGAGTTATCAATTTCTCCCTCTTTTTTCTCTCTCTCCCTCTCATTGAACAGTGTCATAGCTTTTTATGAAGATAAGGTTATAGACGAGCTAGAGGCTATAACTTCTTGGTCTTCCATCCTGAAGTCACCAATCTTGCTCTGATAAACTGTCAGTTAAGGCCCCAAATTACAGTTAATCGACAAAACCAGACCCAAACTATTTGCTTATCTCCCAACAATGAGTGACTCCTGAAAAATTGTCTCTTCTTACATAAAATATGAAATGTAATTCAAAAAAATTAAGTAACATTGTTAGATTTCTCAAAATGCTACTTTAAAGGATTCCTACACATAAAATTTAAATGCTAGCTAGTGAATACTTGATAGACAATGGACCATGATTTTTAGATTACCCACAGCAATTTGCCCTTTTATTTGACTATTTGATCTCACATTAATTTATAATACTTCTACTCTTCTGTTCTGCCTCATATAACTAAAGACTACATTTACCTGGCACTTTTGCATCCTTTCCTTAGAATTAGATTTTTTACATGGAAGGTACTGGCAAGAGACTACAAGACAGAAATTTCATTTCCTTACTCTCTTGATTGGGACTGAATCTCAGATATTGACTACATTCTTCCATGGACGTAGTTCCATATGGAGAAGCTGCCACTGTTATTCTAGCTCCTTTTAAGTGAACTGAGCTTTTAGGTTCTAGTAATGTCCTTTCTACATGTCCTTTAATCCCTCAAAAAAGTAGTAACTACTCTTGTAAATCTTGGATTTTGTTACCATTTTCTATTTGACTATTGATCTCTGACAACACTTTCAGCTACTAGTTTTGTTTATTTTCTCTATTAAACTAACTGAAGTGATATTTATTTCCCTGATCTGTGTGTGTTGCTGGGTTTCAACTCTAATTAGATTTCTTGGAGCCTGGCTCGGTGGCTCAGCCTGTAATCCCGCGCTTTGGGAGGCTGAGGTGAGTAGATTGCCGAGCCCGAGGGTTCGAGACCTGCCTGGGCAACTTGGTAAGACCTCATCTCTACAATAAATTAAAAAATTAGCCGGGCGTGGTAGCGCGTGCCTGGAGTTCCAGCTACTTGGAAGGCTAAGGAGGAAGGATCGCCGAAGCCCAGCAGGTCGAGGCTGCGGTGGCCAGGAGCAGCCACTGCACTCCAGCCTGGGCAACAGAGTGAGACTCCAACTCAAAAAAAAATTAAAAATTAAAAATTAAAAAATAAAAAAGATTTCTTGGAAAAGCGTTTTGAAAGTTAACTCTCGGATTTTAGGAGGCAAAATCTTTGTGCTTTCTATTTCTTCTCTTCTAGTTAGACAGATAAAAACTTTCATTTGCCTAAATAAGTGGCAGGATTTATTCAAGAATCTATTACATGAGCAACAAAATATGGAGACGTAAGGTAAATAGCAGAGGGTGAGCTCATATGGTCCTATCCCTGACTAAAATATGTCTGACTTTATGAATAATATATCTATCTGCAGCCTAGTTTTGTGACAGTAAACAGAGATGCCTGTTTTCTAATCTAGGAACACAGAAAGATGTCTACTAAAGATTGTTTTGAACATGTTAATTAAGTGACATGCAGGTCATTTGAAAATTATAAATTATTTTAAAAGTTAATGCAATGATATGATTACATGTCAATAAGAAAAAAAGTTCTTGACCTGGACACCTATCCCTGTGATGATTAATCCTTTTCAAGAAAGTAAAATAAGCAATTGCCACATTGTTTTCCACAGAGGCTGTACAAGTTTACACTCCCACCAACAGTGTAGAAAAGATCTAAACATTGACCTTCCATGTGACCCCGCAATTCGCCTTCTGGGAATATACCTGGAAGAACTCAAATCACTCTATGAAAAAGATACCTGCATTCATATGTTTATTGCAGCATTGTTCACAATAGCAAGAACATGGAACCAACCATGCTGCCCATCAGAAGAGGACTGGATTAAAAAAATGTGGTGCATATAGACGATGGAATATTTCGCAGCCATAAAGAACAAAATCATGAACTTCACAGCAACCTGGGTGGACTTAACAGTCCATAATACTGAGTGATTTTTCACAGAAACAAAGACCTGAGTATTACATGGTCTCACTCATAAGCAGACTTTGAATAACCATCATAATACTATAAGAAAAGAATTGGCAGTAGTGGGAAACTGCGATGGGGGGAGGGGCAGGGAGGCAGAATTGGGAATCTGCCTGCGGATGGGGGAGCACCTCATCAACAAGGGTACTGCATAATGAACATTTGTAGACCTAACCCTGAATTATTCCCCACAACTTTAAAATAAAAAAAATTAAAAGTAAAAAAGAATAAAGTAAAATAACCAATTTTATAGATTATAAAGAAAATTTTTACATGCTATTATTAAAAATTTATCTCTGGCAAATCTCTAATTTTGTGATCTCTCTTGCCTGTGAGATGATTCTTAACTTTCTTGACCTTTATATGTCTATATTCAACACTACTTTCAAGTTCCATCAAAATTCAAGAGAGTCATTTAATTAATGTTTAGCAAATGCATTTGATTAAACACTCAAAGTTATGCCTTTTATATCAAATTTGGTTCAAAGTACATAAATTCAGTGAAGTTAGTTCTTCCTTAAGAAAAATTTCATTATGCAGTACACAAAAAGTCTGCACCAGAATTTAGCTTTATGAAATGAATCCAGTGCATTATATAGTATGGTATCTGACACAGGGTAGATATCTCAACTAAATATTAAGATTTTATAAAGAAACTTTTTATCTAAATTAATAATTTGGAAGATATATTAGTAAACCTCTGACACAGTGTTCTAATTCTTGTACCAGTTGATTGGATATATATTTTGTAATGTGGTCCCTTTGAATGTTGCTAAGGACATCGGTTTCCAAGAAGGTGTTCCTTAGTATGTCTTGGTCAGTTCAAGTTTACTATAGTGAAATCCAGCTGAAGTCCTGCTCCTGATCTGAGAGAGTCTTGATTAGGTGTCTCATTTCTGGGCCAACACTTGGAGTTTGTGGGCCATTTAGTTTTGGTCCAACTTAGTGTTCTATATCGTGGAAAACAAGAGAACAACTCTTTGTGGGGGTGACAGGATAGGATGTTTAATCAATGACATGGTTTTCAGAATTGCAGGAATGTGCATTTTATTTTCCCATTTTGACCTTAGTCTCCCTGATAGCCAAATAATGAAAGAAATGCATGCAATTCTAAAACTTGCTAAAGTTCCATATTTTAGAAGCTGTCTCCTTCTCATGGCCCTTTAAAAAAAAATATTGTAGACCACTCTGTTCTAACTGTTGCATACCACCATGTAATATACTATTATCAGACTTTGTCTTGATGCTGAGGTCATCCCATTCAAATCACCTTGGACCTGGAAGCTGAAACTGCATTGTGCTTTGTCAACTTCTCCAGCTATTGTCTAGTTATGCTGCCATTAAGACAACATAAATTGTAACTCAAGAATACTAAGCCTTTAAGTGAAATTTACAAAATCATATTATTAGCAGTAAACAATAGATGAAATACAAAACTTAACTGTAATGAAACTCGACCACTATGGGCCCTGCTTGGGAAAGCAATTCTTACTTTAAAAAATGAATTGGCTACAATTTCCAAGCAGCAGATGAGTAGGTTTGAATCTAATTTTCTGCTACTGCTCAGTTTAATCTCATGATGTCTTAATTTACCTCTTCACTTTCTCCTTCCATTACATCTTTCAGATTCACCATGACAACTGCTTTTCTATTCACTTATTCTTCCCTAGTTTCTTCTACCTCATAATGTGGAATCCTCTTTGCTTTGCCTAATAATGTTCTCACCCTCTCAGAGAAAACATTAGGTGTCTAACTTTATAAATTCCTTTGATACCTAGAAGTGCCTCCAGGATCCTATTTCCAGAAAATATTATCTATTTTTTACATTCCTTAATGTTAGAAACAAACAAAAAAAGCGTTTTCCTAGGGTGTCCTAAGTAGGAGCTAAGTATAAGAAATCAAACATAGTGGTAGCAATTTTATTGACACTCCTTCTACTGAAAGGGGACATTTAACATTCCTTTACTTGATGTGGGATGGCCATAGATACTTACTTGTCTAATATAATGTGGCAGTAATGTTCCTCTGAGACTTCTTTGACTGAGTCATATTAAGACTTAACAAGCTTTTCCCATATATGAAGTACAGCTACCCTGCCATAGAGACCATTTGATGGGCCCAGAGAGCACATGGAGAAAAAGATGGGCCCAGTTGATTCCAGTCTTCCAGCCATCCCTGCTCTAGTGTCATACAGTTGAGTGAAGCCATCTTGACCAAAGCTAAATACCATTAAATGACCCCTGCCAGTGCTACGTTGGAGCAAAAAGATGAACCTATAGAACTATGTCCTAATTCTGTAGTCACAAAATAATGAATTAAAATAATATGATTGTTGTTTTAGCCTACCAAGTGGCCTAAAGTTGGAATTAGTTTTTATGAAGCCATAGATAACTGGAACACAATTCAACGTCCAAGGCACTTGCAGAGCTCATTGGTTCGATGGCCAATGATTAGTAATATTGCTAACAGGTCACTTATTACCATAACAGTGATAAAGGTTATATTTTGCATTTAATAATTCAAAAATATTGTGGAGTCTGAGACAATTTATCTTGAAGTATTCAAATGACTACACCTTTAAGTTAAAAGCCATCTTATATTCATTTAATTCTAAGATATAATAATTATGATTTTTTTAAAGAACCCGCTTTGAAATCAAGCGTGGTAAATCAGAAAAGAGGAGAAATTATGTCTATAATGAAACTAACACTATTCAAAATTCCAATGTCCAGCCAAAAACTCCTTAAGGAATAAATATGGTTTGTGTGTGTGTGTGTGTGTGTGTGTGTGTGTGTGTGTGTATTTTGTTTATTTATTTATTTGTTTGCTTTTTTGAATCAAGATCTCAGTTGTTTGAATCAGTCATTCCAGGTGGAGCACAGTGGCACAATCACAGCTCACTGCAGCCTCAACCTTCTGGGCTCAGGTGATTCACCTGCCTCAGCCGCCTGAGAAGCTGGGGCTACAAGCATGCACCACTATGCCTAGCTCATATTTATTTTATTTTATTTTTTATTTTTGTAGAGATGAGGTTTGTAAATGTTGCCTAGGCTGGTCTCAAACTCTAGGGCTCAAGCAATCCTCTTGCCATAGTCTCCCAAAGTACTGAGATTACAAGCATTAGCCATCATGCTCAGCCCATGTGTGTCTATGTATTTGTATGTGTATTAATGTACATCTATATTTATTTATTTATTGGCTTTGTTTGTGAGTTAATTTAAAGCCAAAACACAACATCAGTCTCATGAAGTCTTAGCTTCTCTAGAATTGCAAAAAAATATTTTATTTTCATCATTTTTAACTTTTATGACTGTATCTGCCAGTAAAACAGAATCTGCTGTCATATACTCTGAGTCTCCAACCGTTAAGCTGTAGAAATAATAGTGAGAAAACAGAAGTTGGTGCCTAGGCAATCCTCTTACATCCTGAGGACATCATTGAGTCTTCCCTTTGTTTTTCTTTATTTTGAGTACACACACAAACTACAGAAACACAGGGTTGCCGTTGTGGTCTACTGTAAAGAATGCCTTAATTCAATCATGAGAACTTCCATGGAATCTGGCAAAAGAGAATAAAGAAAGAGTATTTGTGCTAAAAATGTGTTTGGTGCAAATCAAAATTGAATTGTAAATGAGACTGAAAGCATCCTTGTAAAGAAGCATAATGCTTTTTATTCCATCTATATCTTTACTCTCCCTTTCTGCCCTTTTACCACCTGTGCTATTAGAAATAACCATTCAATCAAACAAACAAACTTTAGTTTGCAGGAGAATAGTGTAACACTAATTTTAGATATTTACCTTATACACAAAAAATAAAAATTTTAAATAAGCTAAATGCTAATCATATTAGTTTACCTTAAAAATGTCTGACCATCATTTCTGTAAAATTAGAAAACATCTCTGACATCTACAGGTCTCACTAAAATGTGTTTAGTCCTTTAACATTACTAATTTTTGTGAAGTCATTCAGTTTGGCTCCTAAATACAAGAAATGAATTAGTTTTTAATACATAAACCATTAATAAATTCAAGCGCTATCATAATGCAAGGATATTTAAGAGATACGGTTTTAAATACAAGCAGATCTATGAATTCTAATCGCCAAAAAAAAAAATTGAGTTCTAAAGCAAAGATTAGCTATATTCACATAAATAGAATCATGAATTCCCTGCAAAGGAGATCTGAATTGTTGTCTCTAGTCCTTCCAAAATCCTAATGTCAATATTTATAAAAAGATTAGGAATATCCAGTAATCGTCCCAACAACTCATCAAGCTATAACCAAATGATAAATTATTAGCAAGAGCTTGAAAAAATTTCATACTAAAAATATGCTAAGAAAACCTTATTCAGACAACATATTTAGAAAAACTTGCTAAAGTAAAAAGGATTACTTGTATCTCCCACTCTGCCTAGATACATACTGAAGGATCAGGGGAACTTGGTGCAGCCCTACTGAGGTAATCATTTCCGAGCCTCTAGAATAAGGAGCCAGAATTTGGTTTCTTTCTTCTCCTTGTACCATGACCAACCCCCTTCATCCCTTTTATAATATGATTTCTAGCTTTAGGAGATAGTCCTTTTCTTAAACCTTCAAATAAAAAGAATCTCATGGTATCATTTTGAAAGCTGTGGGAAGAGCAAACATAGTAAAATACATAGTTTTAATGTCTATTTTTAAAATATTTGATTCATTCAGACTCTTAAAACAACAATAACACCAACAAAACAATTTATAAAACAGGCAATGGAGGTAAAAAAATTTTCATTTCTGGAAAATAGAGGGTCACTCGGAGAAAACTATTGAAAACTGAAATTGACTTGAGGGCTGTAATCGTTCAAGGGCTACCTTGCAACATGAGACCAAGATAGCAATAAAGACTTAAAACAAAAACCCTAGCAATTTAGATGCCAAGATTATGGTCACAAACTGCAGAACCAGGAAGAGAAATTATTCTGGAAAGATACAGAAAAAGAATATATTTTGGAAACTTATTTTCTGAAAAATGGCATGGACATTTTACAGATTTCATTCATTTATTTTATGGCAAAAAAAGACATGGCAAAAAACTAAAATAATGGTTACCTGGGGGTATCTTTTACAAAAATGGTCAAATATTTAAAAAGGAGGATTGATCTAGAAAATTTAAAAAAGTGAGAAGCCGCTGAAAAACAGAATTGGTTACATAGAACATTACAAGAAATAATATTTTTAAATGAACAAATTTTGAAGGAAATAATTAGCTACAGAAGAAATCACAAATAGAAGAATGAATAAATAAAAGAATAAAGTCTTTAACAGGAAAAACTTAAATTTCCAGATTAACAAGTTTGAGTGTCAGATACATTAACTTTAAGAGAAAAATTCACTAGTATCTTGCTGGAATTTATGAACTCATATGATAAAAAAAATATATGAGAGGAGTTTATGTCTAAAAAAAAGAGTTATATATAAAAGAAAAAAAATCAGCATAGAAATCAACTTCTCATCCACAATACTAAAAGTTAGACGTAAGTGGGATTTATAGACCTAAGAAAAATAGCAGACTATATATTCTGAAAACTTCTTCAGCTACAGAACACTCGAATATGCTGAATAAAATATAGCAATCTCTCTTTTTCCACTCAACCACACAGACTTAAGTCTTAAGAAAGTAAAAGAAAACCAGCCTGAGCAAACTTAGCATGAAACTAGAACATATTTGCTAACAAAAATACTTGGACCAACGAACTCTGGGAAGATGTGAGTGACATTTTTAAGGCTACTGCAATACCTTCAGTAGGCTGCATTTAAAAATGAGAGTAGAGACAAAATAGAGGTCAATAAGAAACAGTAAAACAATCAAAATAAAGTTTAAAAACCCTATAGAATATAGAGGAGAGAGACAGCCATGACACAATGCACATAGTAGCTATCTCGGAAGGAGAGAAATATAATTAATGTGAGGAATATCATAAGATAAAAAGATACACTTCTCAGAATTCAAGGCAGATAAGAAACCTCAGACTGAATGTGTGAAAAGAATTATAAATGAGAGGGATAAGGCAAAGCCCAACCTATATACACTGTATTATTCTGAGAGACTGTGACAGATAAATTTAATTATAAGTTTAAAGAGACAATATATCTCAACTACGGAAGAACATATCTACATTTATGTATGAATTTTAAACACTATACAAGATTTTTTTTAAGTGACATGATAATTTTAAGATATACAATAAAGCAAATTACTTCTGTAGTTCTGTGTGTAGTCAAGTCACCATTCAAATGTGATCGTGTACCTCAAATATCCACAAACACTTAAGTCCTCAGAATCTTTACCGCACACAGACCCACATTAAAAATCTAGGATAAGGTACTCCAATATTAAAAGTCTAAAATAATCTGGGAGACTTTAAAATCTCTGGAGAGTAAAGCTAAATCTTGATAAGTTTATGTTGTCAAAAAAGGGACCCTGTTAATAAAAAAAAATTAAGATAATGAAAAATTAGGGGAGACAGCATTAAATTAATTAAATTTTGTCCAACAATATTAATCCAACTAAAAGATTGTATCATCTAAAGGTCTAGAGTTAGACTACACTTCATAATTGCTGTTAATTACTATCAAGTTATTCTCCTGAATTTCTCAAAAGTGTCTGGATCACTCTTAAACTTTCTAATTTTACTCCCAAATTAATTTTCAGTGGTTTTTAAATACATATGGAAAATCTTCCCAACGCCCTAACTCTCAGTTCCTTAAATGCTCCTTCAATGGTCTTGTCCAACACCCAGTTTCAATCATACTTGCCCATGGTCATCTCCTACAATTTTATTCTCTGGCAACTATAATTTCTGCACAAATTGTATTCAGTGCATCTCTCTCATGTCCACAGATCCATGTATATTTTTCTCACACCCTCTACCATCTTAATCCAAAATATTTTGCCCACTAGCACATTCCATCTTTTAATCTGAGTATCTTTCACCGTCTTTATTCTTTTGTATGTACTGAGCTTAACTTCTATGTTCCAGGATCACAATCTCTTCCTTGCAAATATTCTGTTTCCTCGTTGTCAGTTTCACTCTCACATCATCATGCTCACTTCCTAAAATCACAACTCTGATTAAATACAATTCAGCCTACTTCTCACCCACACCCATGCAACTGAATATGGCTACAAGAAAAAAAAAATCATATTGACAAGTTAAATTATAACCATGATCATGAAGTGATCTCTAAATGCACACTAATTACATGGTTTCTCTAACCATGCATTGTACTATTTCCCTAGATAAGTATTTTACCTTTTCTCTATCCAAAAATCCTATAATACATCTTCCCCGTGCTGCCTACTTTCAACTGATAAACTTTTCTACTTTACTGAAAAAAAAAAAAGAATTATAAGCAAACTTCCACAAACTCCTACAACTTCATTTACCAACCCTCAGCCATGTGCACTCAAATTATACACCTTCCCACCTGTTACTATAGTGAACCATCTGTGCTCTATATGAAGCCAATATCTCCACTTATATGCTAGATCTCATCCCTTCTCAGTTACTTAAAGAAGTGACTCCAAAGACTCTTCTCTCTCTCATGCTTTGTTAATTCCCCTTCTTTATTATATTATTTCCTTCAATATAGAAATATGCTATTATCTTTCCAATTTTATAATATATTAATGTGCCGTTATTTCCCCACATTTCTACCAGTTTAAGTTTTACCTTTCTGTTCATTTCTGCTGGGAAATTTACTTTAAAATTACCTTTACTCATTGTTTTTAATATCTCTATTCTAATTCTCTCCCAAACCCATTCAAATCAAGTTTTTCTTTCACCATTCCTTTGTTCACACTGAAGTCAACGATAACCTTATAATTGCTGCGTCAAATGACTACTTTTAAGAACATTATTATTTGGCACATTGGACAAAGTTTATCATTCTCTCATTTTTACAGGTGATTTCTAATATACCACACTCACATAGCTGTGTTCCTTCCTCACTGATTATTCCTTCTCAACTTTTCTTCTTCGTCATCAGATTTTTGTCTCAAGATTCAGTTCTTGGTTATCTTCTATCCATTAATTGCACTGTTTTTGTAATATCTTTAAGAAACATCCTCATATCCCCCTAATATATGTTTTTAGCTAATATTTATTTTCCTAAATCCAGATTTGTTTTCAGATCTCTCCTCAACATCTTCACTTGAAGGTTTAATAAACAACAATATTTGAAATCCAAATTGAACTTTTGGTTTTGCCTCCCAAAACAATGTGAAATAATGACAAAATAAAAAAATTTAAAAAACCTTATAGAATACAGAAAAAAGAGGAAGCCATGACACCATGTACATCATAGCTACCTCAAAAAGAGAGAACTATAATTAAAATGAGGAATATCTGAAGATATAATGAAAAAACAAAAGTTTAGGAAGGCAAAAAAAAAAAAACCAAACAAAAACAAAAAACTGTGCTACAGTTTAATGTATTATTTTTCCTCACATACCAAATACAATATTTCAGATAATATTGCTTGATCTATCTTTACAGTATATCTAGAATCATACTTTCCACACATAATCATCTTTCAGGTAGCTTTTATGTAATAAAGTCCTGTTTTCTCACATCTAACATTGTCTTCTTCTGTCTATATCTAAAAATAACAGAAATCCTTTAAAAATATATCGAGTTTTGTTTCTCTTTCATTTAAAGTCATCCAACATTTTTGTATCTTTCTCAAAAAAAAAGCCAAAACACACAAAATAACACAAAACATGTAAGGACTTGTGAAAAAAAGCCCCCCTGCACACCCCGTTATCTCTTTGAGTTCATATTCTACTACTCCCCACCACACACTTGCTATCTCCACAATTTTCTCTTTGCTTTTAGACAAACATGCTATGCACCCTCTTGCCTATAGATCTTAATCTGAATGTTTGCTCTGTGTAGTACAATTTTACTCTAGACATCATCGTGTAAAATTCCCTCATCTTCTTAATCTTTGCTAAAATTTTACCTTCTTCGTGAGCTTATCCTGACCAATCTATCCTAAATGGCAATTCACGAGTACAATATTCTTTTATATGTTTTTGTAACTCAGATCATTCTAACATTTTATGGTTCTGTTATTAATGGTAATTATCAGGTGTGTCTGTTTTAGACACTGACATTCCTAAGTAAAATATTGTGTCTGGCATTTTGTAGGCTCTCAAAAATATGTATTGAATGAATGAATATAAGAATTAATATAAAAAAGATGGAAAAAAATTATACCAGCTAAAAAAGAACTGAAGTTCAGTCCAAGATTACCACAAACAAGAAAACATATTATGAATTATCAGTACAAAAACATTTGAAAAGCTATGAGTCACATACATTATTCTAAAGGAGTTCTATTGACTATTAATTTAAAATGTAGATATTTTCATGATAGAAAATTTTCACTCTGTTCCTACGTTATGATTGTCCTACATATTTTATATAGATATCTCATTTTTCAAATGCCTTTCAATATAATGTTTTCTTATATTTGTTGTACCAATATTAATACTTTTATCCTTTTTTTAATGACTATTGGTTTGTCTTCAGTGAATGGAACACTTTGAGGCAGGACAAAGTCTCTATTTTGTTCCACTGGTCCATGCGTCTGCTCTTGTACCAGCACCATGCTGTTTTGGTTACGATAGCCTTGTAGTATAATTTGAAGTCAGGTAATGTGACATTACCAGCCTCGTTCTTCTTGCTTAGGATTTCTTTGGCTATTGTGGCTCTTTTTTGGTTCCATATGAATTTTAGGATTTTTTTTCTAAATCTGTAAAAAATGACAATGGTAGTTTGATAGTGTTGAATCTGTAGATTACTTTGGGTAATCATTTTGAAAATGTTGACTCTTCTAATTCATGAGCGTAGGTTTTCCATTTGTTTGTGTCCTCTACAATTTCTTTCTTTAGAGTTGTGTAATTCTCCTTGTAGAGATCTTTCATCACCTTGATTAATATATTTTAGGTATTTTAGCTTTTGGATGCTATTGGAATTGGAACTGAGTTTTTATTTGATTCTCAGCTTGGTCACTATTGGCGTATAGCAGTGCTATTGATTTGTGTGTGCTGATTTTGTATCCTAAAACATTACTGAATTCTTTTGTGAAGTTCAGGAGTCTTTTGGAAAAGTCTTGAGGATTCTCTTGGTATGCTATCATATCATTGGCATACAGAGGTAGTTTGATTTCTTCTTTTCCAGTCTGGATATGTTTACATCTTTCTCTTGTCTAATTGCTCTGGCTAAGCCTTCCAGTACCATGTTGAATAGGAGTTGTGGAAGTAAGCATTCTTTCCTTGCTCCCGTTCTGAGGGGAGATGTGTTCTACTTTTCTTTCTTTGGGATGACATTGGCTGTGGGTTTGCCATATACAGCGTTTACTATTTTGAGGAATGTTCCCTCTATATCTATTTTGCTGAGGGCTTTTATCATGAAGTGTTGCTGGATTTTATCAAATGCTTGTTCTGCATCCACAGAAATTATTGTATGATTTTTTTGTTTTTAACTCTGTTTAGGTAATGGATCATGTTGTGAATGTTGAACCACCTTTGTATCCCTTTAATAATACCCATTTGGTCATGATGAATTTTTTTTAATGTGCTGTTCAATTCCTTTGGCTAATATTTTGTGAAGATCTTCATATCTATGTTCATAAGGGATTTTGGCCTATAGTTTTCTCTTCTTTTTGTAGTGCCTTTTCCTGGCTTTGGTATCAGAGAAATACTGGCCTCATAGATTGAGTTAGGGAGGATCCCTCCTCTTCAATCTTGTGAAATAGCTTCAGTAAAATTGGTATCAGCTCTTCTTTGAAGGTCTGATAGAATTCAGCTTTGATTCCATCAAGTCCTGGAATTTGGAGAGGAGGAGACATCTAATTACAGTTTTAATCTCACTACTCATTATTGTTCTGTTCAGGGTTTCTATTTCTTCTGGATTCAAGGTTGGAGAGTGTATATTTTCAAGAATTTGTCCATTTTCTCTAGATTGTGTAGTTTGTTTGTCTAGAGATGTTTATAATAATCTCAAATTATTTTTTTGAATTTCTGTCATATCAGTTGCAATGTTTCCTATTTCATTTCTGATTGAACTAATTTGACTCATCTCTATCAGTTTCTTAATTAATATAGGTC
The DNA here is from genome assembly GCA_963574415.1 of Tarsius wallacei. NCBI lineage: Eukaryota > Metazoa > Chordata > Mammalia > Primates > Tarsiidae > Tarsius > Tarsius wallacei. The sequence goes on from CAUYQG010117567.1 coordinate 22,074, forward strand.
ATGGTTTATCAATCTGGTTTATCTTTTCAAAGAGTCAACTTTTTGTTTCATTGATTATGCATTTTTCATGTTCAACTTCACACAATTTTGCTCTGATCTTTGTTACTTCTTTTTTCTGTTACCTTTGGGTTTGATTTTTTTGTGTCTTTCTAGTTTCTTGAGGTATGATATAAGGTTGTCAGTATGCAATCTCCCAATCTTATTAGCACAGACCTTAAGTGCTATAATTTCTCCTCTGAGAACAGCTTTGACTGTGCCCCAAAGGTTTTGATAACTTGTTTCACTATTGTCATTCATTTCAAGGAATTTTTTATTTCCATCTTGGTTCCATTGCTAACATAAGGATCATTCAGGAGCAGATTGTTTAACTTTCATGGTTGTGGTTTCATGTGATCTTCTTCGAGTTAATTTCAGGTTTTATTCCACTGTGATCTGAGAAGGTACTTGATATAATTTTGACTTTTTTAATTAATTGAGACAAGTTGTAGCATATCATATGATATAACTTAGAGAATGTTTCAAGTGCTGATGAGAAAAATATATTTTCTGTCGTGTTGGGATGAAAAAATCTGTAGATTTCTGTTAGTTCCACTTGCTCTAGAGTCTGGCTTAATGTCAGTGTCTCTTTATTGACTTTCTGCTTTGATAGTCTGTCCATTTCTGTCAGTGGAGTGCTAAAATCTCTCACTATTGTTATATTCCTGTCTTTTTTATTTTTATTTTTTGTTTTAGGTCTAATATAAATTGTTTCATAAAGCTGTGGACTCTGGTGTTAGGTGCATATATACTTCAAGTGCTATGACTTCTCTTGGATTGATCTCTTTATAATTATCTAATAAGCATCTATGTCTTTTTTTTAAACTGTTGTTAATTTAAAGTCTGTTTTATCTAATGTGCTGCTCATTTTTGGTTTCCGTTCATATGGAATATTTTTTCTCATCCTTTTACCTTGAGTCTGTAGGAGTCTTTGTGAGTTAGGTGGATATCTTAAAGGCAGCAGATATTTGGGTTGTGTGTGTGTGTGTGTGTTTCTTTTTAAATCTATTCTGCTAGACTGTATCATTTTAGTGGGGCTTGAGACTATTTACATTCAGTGTTAATAATAATATATGAGGTACTATTCTATTCATGATACTGGTTCTTATCTGGTTGCTTTCTTTATTTATTGATTTGTTTATTTTCTCTATTGTGTTGGTGTTGATTTCTGGTATTTTTCTACTGGTATATTTTCCTACTGGTGACTTTTTGTTTCAGTAGTTAGAACTCTTGATTATTTCTTGTAGAGCTGGTCTAATGGTGACTAATTCCCTTAGCATTTGCTTGTCTGGGAAAGATTAATTTCTCCTCCATTTATGAAATTTACTTTTGCAAAATACAAAATTCTTGGCTGTTATTTTGTTTGAGGAGATTGAGGATTCCCTTCTTGTTTTTAGCATTTCTTCTGGAATGTCTGCTGTTAGTCTGATACGTTTACCTCTGTAAATTATTTAATACTTTTGTCTCACTGCTCTTAAAATTCTTTCCTCCACATTAACTTTGCATAACCAGATGATTATATACCTTTGCAATGAATCTTCTGGGGGTTTGTTGGGCTTTTGTATATGGATGTTTAGATCCCTGGCAAGGCCAGGAAGATTTCTTCCATTATTCCCTCAAATAGGTTTTTCCAACCTGTTATTTTCTTTTCTTCCTCAGGACCACATATGATTCTTAGGTTTGGATGTTTTACATAATCCCACATCTCTTAGAGACTTTGTTCCATTTTTTTAGTTCTTTTTTCTTGTCTGTTGTTTGGGTTAATTCTAAAGTCTTGTCCGCAAGTTCTGAGATCCTTTCTTCTGCTTGTTCTAGCCTACTGTCAAAACTTTCCACTGCATTTTATACTTCCCTGAATGAGTATTTCATTTTCATAATTTCAGCTTTTGTGTGTGTGTGTCTGTGTGACTCTTTTGGTAAAATTTTTTATTCATGTCCTGAATCGTATTTTTATGATTATTATTTATTTGTGTTGGTTTTTAATTTTCTCCTTAAATTCATTGATCAATTTTATAATTAACCTTTTGAATTTTATGTCTGAAACTTCAAAATTTTTATTTTAGTTAGGGCTCATTCCTGAAGAGTTGATGTGGTCTTTAGGGGATGTTGGAGAACCCTGTTATTTCATATTGTCAGAATTATTTTTCTGGTTACTTCTCATTTTGGTAGCCTATTTCTTCTTATTTGAGGTTGGCAGGGCCTGGAATAGGCACTGTAGGGTTTCCTTGGTTACATATAGCCTTGGTGTGGTGAGTTTCTAAATTGCCAGCTATTGTGGTCTTCTAGTGGGTGGCAGTTAATTATTAATATTATTAATAATAATAGTTAAACACCATATTTAATTATATAGAGTGGCAGTTAATTATCAATATTATTAATTATAATAATTAAACACAATATTTAGTTACATAGAAAGTGATAAGTGCTTTCAAGAAATTGATGAGAATAAGAGGGATTTAAATGATTAACTTTGCTCAATTTGATAAGAATGAAACTACAATGATGGGATTAAGATGGCCAATGTGAAGCAGTTAAAGTGAGTTTATCTTATGGATAAACTTTATCTTATTATTGTTATTATCATGGCATCCTGAGTGGCTCAAGTGGTTTTGACAGAGGTATTAGCTTGGGCTTAGAACCAGGTCTTCCCTAAAGTTAAGGTGTTATGTCCAACGTGGTGGGCTGTAATGTTGACCTCCAGCCAGGAGGTGGTGATTGTGGGAGAAAACCAGCTGCAACGGTGGCTGTGGTCTTTCTCCTTGGGGTGTGCTGCGTCAAGAAGGCGTCCAGCCAACCTCATTGAAGGAACAGACTCCGGGAATTTTCTAGGTTCTCTGTCTGTTTTGAGCCTTCGAGGAAAGTGCAGGTTTGAGGGGAAGGAGCATGAGCATTCAACAAGAGTGCACTCTTAGCCGGGCTTGGTGGCTCAGCCTGTAATCCCGCGCCTTGGGAGGCTGAGGTGAGTGGATTGCCTGAGCCCGCGGGTTCGAGACCCGCCTGGGCAACTTGGCGAGACCTCATCTCTACAATAAATCAAAAATCAGCCTGGCGTGGTAGCGCGCGCCTGAAGTTCCAGCTACTTGAAAGGCTGAGGAAAGGATTGCTGGAGCCCAGCAGGTCGAGGCTGCAGTGACCATAGTGGCCTCTGCACTCCAGTCTGGGCGACAGAGTGAGACTCCAACTCAAAAAAAAAAAAAGAGTGCACTCTTGGCTACCCCAGTGAGAATTAGGAGGCAGTCCCAGGCCACTGAAGTTAGGCTGTTGTGCAAGGCAAACACAGAAGTTTATAGGGTAAGTGAGAAGTTGTTATGGCAATGAGTCCCACCAGAGTTCACACCTTGGCCTCAGGCAATTTGCCTGGTGAATGTAAGGCATTGGGCTGCTGACCTTAGGGCTTCAGGTGTTCTCAAGGCAATACAAAGCAACCAGGAACTGTCTGCAGCCAAGGAGTTTGCCCTTGAGGCCTGATCCCTCCCAGCTGGCTAGATAGCAGCCACACTGCCCACAAAGGTTGAGTTCCTGGGTAATGCCTAGGCCTGGGACTGCTCAAGGCTTTCATTTTATTTTATTTTATTTTATTTTGAGTCACAGTCTCTCTCTGTCAGCCAGGCTGGAGTGCAGTGGCATTCTTATGGCCGCCACAGCCTCAACCTGCTGGGCTTAGGCAATCCATCCACCTCAGCCTTCCCAGTGGCTGGAACCACAGGCATGTGCCACCACTCCCAACTAATTTTTTATTTATTTATTTTTTTTTCAATTTTTTGTAGAGACAAGGTCTCGCCATGTTGCTCAGGCTGGTCTTGAATCCCTGAGCTCAGGCAATCCTCTTGCCTCTGCTTCCCAAAATTTTGGGAATTTAGGTGTGAGCCACCAGGCGGGCTAAGGCTTTCTTTTTCTCTGCACCACTCTGTGTGGATTTCAGCAAAATATGGCTATAGGAAAGGCAGTTTCCCATGAGGGATTCGAGTCCCGCAAGGCTCAGGTGGCTCTTCAAGTTTGCAGCAGGAGCACAGAACTGCGGCATTCGCCTCACTCATCTTCACTGCATCTGGAGGCTGCCAGAGGACGGTGGTGGTGAAGGCAAGAGTTTAGCTAGTTTCAGCACAGGGAAATGAATTTTTCTCTTTTTTGCATTCTGTGGTTATTATCACTTCTTTTAAGAGTTTTGGGACCTACTGCTTGTCTTGTTCCTCTGTGGCTGCTAAGGAAACCTTGGTTTATTCCATAAGATAAGCTCACTCTAACTGCTTCACTTTGGCCACCTTTATCCCATCATCATACTTTCATTCTTAACAAATTGAGCTAAGTTAATAGTTTAAATCCCTCTTAGTCTCATCAATTTTTTGAAAATCACTTATCACTTTCTATATAATGAAATATTGTGTATAATATCTTTTTTTTTCTTTTCTATCTAAAATGAAAATCCCATGAGGACTGATAATTTTGTACCTATTTTATCTCATGGGCATTTAATTGTGCTAGACAGATAGTAGGTGCTCAATAAAAATATGTTAACCAAATAAATTACTTATTATGTTTTCTATTACTTAATTTCTAGGATATTTTATTCTTAAAGTTATAAATTTGTTTTGTTAATACATTGTTTATTAACATTTTCTTAAATATGTTGCTTCTTAAAAATCTACTTTCTCATATATTTTAAGTCCATAGCTTTCTCCACTATACTGTCATTATCAGGATTTTGTATTATTATAACTAGTAACATTTTGAAATGTTTTAAGAAATTTTTTTCTATACTCTGCTTCATTTTTAAGTCTGGAATCTTGTTTTTATAAATAAAACAATTAGTGACTTACTAATTTAAAGTTAGGATATCTCATCCTAGCACTAATAAATTTTTTAATGACCTGGGAACATAAAAAGGGTATTTTTTTTTCTCTGCCTTGAGTGATGTCTCTGGCATCAGCTTCATCTTCTCTGAGGCTCCAGCTCCCATGGAAATGTCTCATGTGGTTCCAGCTCTTAACCAAATGATCTCAATCTCTGGGTTCTGAGTCTACTGCCTTTGTCCCTCCAGCCTAGGGTGGTAAAGATTCTGGCTCTTGTCAATCTTAGAATTCCCCAGTTGGCATCTCAGTTTTTCCATCACCTGTGTAGCTAATTATCTGTATTAAATTAAATCCTTTCTGTCTTGCTTGTTGGAATTGTTTGGTGATTAAGAATATCTTTGTGAATAAATCATGGAACACGCTTGCTGTTATTTTGTGTATAAATTAATTAATTCATACAAATTAATGGCTTCATCAAAGGGCACGTTTTGACAAATATAAAACCAAACTATTACCCAGAAGTTGTGCAATCAATATTATATTAATAACAATTAATAATAAATAATATTAATAATAAAACTATATTAATAGCTTTAAGGGGCAACCCTCTTTCAGGTTCCCTCCTGCTTGGGAGTTTTTTTGTCTTCTTAATAAACTCCTGCTTTCTCACATACACACAAAAAGAATAGTTTTAAGAGCACATTTTAAGGATTCTTACATACTTTCACCAATGACAAAATTAACATAAAAAATAAATGCAACATTTTCATTTAATAGTTCAAACATGGTATGTCATGGTTTTCTTAATTTATATGTCATTGATTACTGTGGAAGTGCAAGAAACATATACATTTTATTAGATAATTTTAAATTTTAAATAAATCCTTACCAATACATGAGCCCTGAATGAAAGGTGGTAAAATGGATTATAATCATATCACAGACACCATCTCTCGTACTTGAGGTTAATTACGTCTCCTAAGCCAACCCATGCAATTTTAGTGCACTGCTACTTAGTGGTGGCAGGCGGTCTTCAAAGTTCTCATCAGCTCCACTTTAAAATTATAAATGAATGTTTTAAAATAAAACCTCGTAAAATGTAATACATTTAATAAAGGGAAGAAAAAGCACTAATCTTAGAGACTACTTAAATGAACAGAAAAAGGTGCATCACAGTTTAAAGTTGTACTTTTTATTAAAGAAGTGACACTAGACTTTTTCTTTCTTTTTTTTTTTTTTGAGTTGGCATCTCACTCTGTCACCCAGGCTTGAGTGCAGTGGCATGCTCATGGCCACCGTAACCTCCACCTGTGGGGCTCAAGTGATCCTTCTGCCTCAGCCTTCCAAACAGCTGGAATTACAGTGCATGCCACCATGCCCGGCTTTTTTAAATTTTTATTCCTGAGGCAAGGTCTCACCATGTTGCCAGGCTGGTCTGAACCCCTGGGCTCAGGCAATCCTCTCTCCTCCACCTCCCAAAGTGAGAGGATTACAGGTGTGACCCACTACACCTGGCTGACACTTGATGATTTTAAACCCTAGAAAACACAGTTAAAGAAAAAAATCAAAATCTGTCAGTGTTAAATAGGAGAAATATATTGTTGACACAGTTATTATTTCAGATTTGTGAGGTCATTTTTACCATTACATGAAGAGAAAATTTGATAAAACTTTATGCGTGTATGTGTAATATATGTACAAAACTACTTACATTAAAACATGCATATTAAGTATGATATTTTTATATATTTGTTATATGCATAATAATATACATAGGACCTTTTGTGACCAGTAAAATAATCCATTAACTTATTTTACATATTCTAATATTTATCCCTTCCTTAGACTTGAGTAGTAGAGACCTCTAAAAGCCCCATTAGAACATTATGTTACTAAAACAAATAAATACACCAAGGAATTATCCTTTGTTACATGACATCACCAGCTTATAACGAGATGCTTTAAAAAAACTTTTTTTTCTTCCTATTGCATGAATGAGATGGAGAAGGCTCTCAATAACTCAATGTCCTCTTTATGAGACTTCTCCAGGAAATTTTTGTCTTCTTTGTGCTAAGTAAGAATATTCATACTTCTTTTGGGCAATGGATCTATTTTCAGTTTGTGAACAAGGAAACTTCACTCTCCATGCTGTCTGTGTGAAATCTTAATCAACTTTGTGGCCTATCCATAAGAATGTTGTGACCCTCCCATAAGAATGTTGTCGGCCATGAATAAAGTGGTGAACATCTTCCCTGGTTCTATGTTATGTCTACAACTGTGCTAGTATTGTTTTGACCCAGTAAGTAAGAAGAAGTCACACCAATAAGCTGAGTCTAATTAATTATGAGATTTTTATTAATGCACAGGTCAAGAGCAGGCAAACGCCAGGAAAAACTCTTGACAAACTAGTGCAGTTTGTGACAAGTTTTTTTAGGTAAAATTTGCAGTGTTGGCTACATAGGAACTTAGTGACCATAGTAACTATTACTAACAACTTGGCAACCAAAATGGGAACTTTTGATTGTTAGAGAGTCTTGATTAATTTCATGTCCTAGGTATAGCCGGTGTCCAGAAAGTCCCTGGAGTTCTGCCATCAAGATATAGTTTAAGGTAGTTACATAGAGACAAAGTAGAAGAATCATTACACAATGAAGTTACTTCGGTTAGGTCATTAACAAAATATAAGAACAAAATATGAAAATGTAACAATGGGGTTTTGCAAAGCATAACACTTGATTTCAGTTAACAAAGCATACAGTTACATGGAACTTATGGCTAAGGAGTTTTGTAACAGTCAGCAAGAAACGATCAGCACAACCTGCCCAAAGGAGACAAAGCTGGGATTCTGTGGTCATTACTGTAATCACAGGTAGGCATTGAGGAGTGATTCTTAGGTCAGGCAGGCAACTGAAGATGAAAGTTTTTAAACAAAATGGAGTAAGCTGGTTAATACTATTATTTTGCTAGCAATCTGATTTTTTTAACTGATTTAGCTCATTTCAGTATGCTTTACCTTTGGTGTACAACATGTCATATATCTGCATAATCCATTTATTGAAAGAGGGTGTGTTTACATGACTTAATTGCATATATCGTAACTGTACAACCAAATTATGCACAAACTATGCAATGGTTCAACAGCTTTCATCATAAGGAGTGTGCATGCAAGATATTAAATTTCTGGGTTATTCATTTAATT
>CAUYQG010117568.1:0-24978 GCA_963574415.1 Tarsius wallacei
TTTTGTATTTCTTCAGGGTCAAATGTGACTTCATCTTTTTGTTTCTATATTGTGTTTTGAATAACAGAAAGATTATAAAACAAAAAACACAAAAACCCTCCCTACCCACAAAGGCCCTCCATCACACCAAAGGATAGGCTCTCACTTCTTAATCAACCTATGGAGTAAAGAAGGAGAGAGAAACCTCTAAGGAGTTTTACAGTGCAAAAATATTAGCTGGAATGTCAATGTGTGTGTTGAGTGTGTGCGTATGTGTGTATGTATGTGTGTGTGTGTGTGTGTTTTTAATGTGTTCACTCAGGTGATAAGCCCAGGGATTCTCACAAAGGAAATATGAGTCAGAAATTATCCAAGGTTCACAGTGAGCAATAAACTAGCAGTAAGTTAATAGTATGATACTGTAACTTTTATAATACAATTTTAATATTAGGGTGCACAAAAGTAATCATTTTCTACATATTAATCAGTTCTAGTGATACCTTTATCAAGATGCATTGCCCTTTATTAGGGTCTGTAAAGGAGAAAAAAAGAATGAGGGGCAGACTCAGAACATGCCACCAGATGATTAAAATACTGGGGACAGTTCGTAGGAGGTTTAATTATTGTCTTCAGGTGTATGAGGAGCTCCCATGCAGAGTACAGTGGACACTGAAGAATAGAATTGAAACATCGGGCATTGGATTCAGACCTAAGTAACATTTTCTGGCTTTCAATATTATTGAATAATTGATTCAGATAATGAAGTGGATTAAGAACTTTCATAGGTTTTTCAAAATTAGTTTTCCATCTCTCTAAAAAAAGGGTAAGATGGTTTTTCCAATTTATCTAGTTCAGTTAGTTCTTGATTATCTGATTTGTTAATTATTCAAACAATTTAGAAAAAAGCAATTTTTTTCTGCAGAACTGATAGCAAAACATAAGATACTGGATAAAATGTCCTGGTCTTGCTTTGGGCACTTTTCAATTGAAAGGCATCACAATATTGATATTATATTGTGAACAATTCTAAAATAAGTTTAATTTTGATAGATCCAATAAGAACTTACAATTTGTACTAAACTAGGAAAATATATTCTTGTTTAAAGAAAACCAGTCAAAACGAAGATGTTCTGGTTCCAATGACATGTTTCATGCTCCCAACCCACACTGATTCCCTTTAAGCAGGTGAAGTGTAGTCACTTTTCACAGTGGCACAAGCAGGACCCAACCCCCCAAAAAAAAAAATGTGAAGTACTTGTATGTCCCAATGGAGCTTTTCCTTTAGAATTTCTTAATTTTTCTTTCTTTCTTTCTTTCTTTCTTTCTTTTTTTTTTATTGGAGTCTCACTTTGTCGCCCAGACTGAAGTACAGTGGCACACTCATGGCCATTCCAGCATCGACCTGCTGGGTTCCGGTGATCCTTCTGCCTCAGCCTTCCAAGTAGCCGGAACTATAGGCATGCTACCATGCCTGGCTAATTTTTGATTTATTGTAGAGACGAGATCTCACCAAGCTTCCTGGGCTGGTCTCGAACCCGCGGCCTCAGGGAAGCCACTCGCCTCAGACTCCCAAAGTGCTGGGATTACAAGCTAAGCCACAGAGCCCAGTCTAAATCTTTTTTTTTTTCAATTGTCAAGGGCAAATGACCTCAAGGAGGTGAACTCCTATCCCCCTGATATTTCCTCTCAACATCTAACAACTCATACTGTGAGGTGTTGTTTTCCTCAAAAGAGGTAAAAACAGAATGTATGTAGTTCATCGGGATATCTCTGAAAAAGATTGTATTGTTTTCTTTTCAATGTTAAAATAATGTTTTATTTTCTTCAATTGTCTAATGCTTACACTTTCAAACAAGAATATGATATGAAAATAGCTTTTTTAAAAAGGCAAAGAATACATAACTCTACAAAGATAAACTTTTGTTCCAGAAACATGGAAACCAGATTACCTTTAGAACCACTGCAAAAAATAATAATAATAATAAAATAAAATAAAAGGCAAAATGAATACAAGAAAACTTAGAAATAACACAAAAAGAACTGTAAGCATTTTTGGAAATAGTGGGCTTGATCATCTTTCCCATTTGTTTAACCAGAAATGAGAAAGTATACTTAGTATTTTACATTAAAAAATGGAAACATTAGAAAATGTTACCCTGATAATGGTTTTAAAAATCTGGCAATTATGTATACTCTCGAGCATTCCTCCAAAATTTCAGACTTATTCTATCAATGTCAAATAAAAGGTTACTTTCCCCAATGCTAACATACTAACATACCAAGTAACTGGTAATGCTTTTTACTTATGAACTTGAACAATGTGAAGGTTATAAATAAATTTTAACATTTTATCAAAAGGAAACTATTTTCACGTGTATATTATGTCATATATTTTCCTAGGTAAAAAATTTTTTAAATGTGGTACATATGCACAATGAAATATTATGAAGTCATAATGAAGGACAAACACATGGACTTCACAGCAACTTGGATGGATTTAGAGTTGATCATACTCAGTGATCTATCACAGAAACAAAGAACAGAGTACCATGTGTTCTCACTCATAAGCGGACCTTGAACAATTATAATTCAAAATTCTCTATAATTATAAAGAAAGCAATTGGTAGTAGTGGGAAACTGTCCAGAGGGGGTGGAATTGGCAGTTGAGGGAAACTGCTAGAGGAGGGAGGGGCATACCTCATCAACAAGGGTACCTGCATAATCAACATTTATATACCTAACCCTGAATTGTATCCCACATCTTTATAATAAAAAAGAAATATATATATAGCTGTGTCTGTAGAGAAAAAAATAACATAGTGCAGGATGGCATTAACTAAATTATGCAAAATACCGAGTTACTATGGCTATTATTTTTCTTATGTGGATTCTTATATGCTTTTATAGATTTAGCCTAGAGCCTTATATGTAGTAAATGCTCAGTAAATATCAGTGATTTATTTGGGAAGAGGGAGTTGTCTAAATCACCATCTGTCCATTTTCTTTTACTTGCTAAATTCAAAGAGGCTCAAAAACTTACAAATTTTGCTCTTTGAAAGATTCTGCTTACAAAATGATGACATAAATCCCAGACTGGGAACAAGCATTTGCAAAATATACATAAGATAAAGAACCTAGACTCAAAACAAATAAAAAATTATCACAACTTGGGTGCAGTGGCTAACACCTGTAATCCCAACACTTTGGGAGGCCTAGACTCCTTGCTTGAGCCAAGGAGTTCAAGACCAACCTGGGCAACCTAGTGAGACCGCATCTCTACAAAAAATAAAAAATAAAAAAACTAGCTAGGCGTGGTGGCATGTGTCTGTAGTTCCAGCTACTCAGGAGGCTGAGGCAAAGGATTGCCTGAGCCTACGAGGTCGAGGTTGCAGTGAACATGGATGTTCCACTGCACTCCAGTCTGGGAGACAGAATGAGACCCTGACTCAAAAAAAAATTCTTACAACTCAATAAGAAGACATACTGTCTAATTTTAAAATGAGTAACTATTTGAACAAAAATTTTCCACAGATTTATGAATGGTATAATAAATAAACACATGGAAAAGATGTTCGCCATCGTTAGTCAATAGATAAATGCAAATTAAAACCACAATGAGATACCACTACATACTAACCAGAATAGCAAAAAATGTCTAGCTGACATACCAACTGTTGGCAAGGATTCAGAGCAACCGGAACTCTTATCTGCTGCTGCTGGAATGTAAAATGTTCTAACTACTGTGAAAAATAGTTTGTCAGTCTTATAAAGTTAAACATACATTAACCATTTGACCTATTACTCCCATTTCTAAGCATGTGCCCAAGAGAAATGAAAAAATATGCCCACATAAAGACCTGTAGATTAATTTTTAATAGCAGGCATATTCATAATTGTTTTAAAAAAAACTGGAAACAACCCAAATGTTCATGAACCAGTGAATGGCTAGATAGATTGTGATATGACCATACAATAGCATATTACTCAGGAAATATAAAAGAACAAAATATTGATACATGCAGCAACATAGATGGATCTTAAAAGCAACATGTTAAATGAAAGAAGTCAGACATGCAAAAAAGCTCCATATAATTCAATCTATATGATATTCTGAAAAAGGCAAATTGTAGGAACAGAGGACAGATAAGTAGTTATTATGGGCTGGGACTGAGAAAGGGACTGATTACTTAGAAGCATTAAATGCCCTTTAAAAGTGACAGAAATATTCTATATCTAAACGATTCTATATCTAAACATTCTGTAACTAAATTCTATATCTAAATAAATTTAGATTATCTAAATTACATAATTATGTATTTTTTTTCAAAACTTCAACAACTATAAATCAAAAGTGGGTAATTTTCACTTGATGTAAATTACACCTCAGTAGAGTTGACTTTTGCAAAAAAAAAAAATTATGTGTGAGTGTGTGTACTTACTTGTGAGACACAAACACACACACACACTCAATGATGGAGTCAAGCAGCATGTCTTTCAGTGGTGATGGGAACAGGGAGGAAGATTAGGTCATGTGCCACAATTGCATTCCATTTCACTAGTTGATTCCAAGCCATTAGGGCACTTTAAAAGGAATGATCACCACCCACAACTGCCATGAATCAGCACTGTCATCCCCAGTCAGATAACAAAGCTTTTATTTGATTTAACTTTTTTTTTCTTCTGTAAGTGTTAAATTGTCAAGCTGGTGTCCCTACCACCCCCACCTGTCCTAACGTGTTTCACACACCCTTCATAGGATCTTAAACTTAACCAGAGTTCTTTCCTAAAGGGCAGTAATGGAAATGTTATGGCCAGATTGTAGTGCACAGTGCATGGTAAAGCTTTTACTTAAATGGATCCTACCCGCGAAAGTAGGAACCCTAGCATCACCACAGCAGGCCCACCGCGGTGATGGCTCTGAGAAAAAAGAAAAAAAAAATCGTCAGGAGGATTCATTTCCATCTTATTTTAGACCTTTTGTTGTAATTCCTTATACAAAAACCTTTTTTTCCTTGACCATTAATACTGATAATTATATCTGTATTTCTTAAGAATATTATGAGTTGCCATTTCTGCATAGTAGCAGATTGAATTTATTCACCTTACGGATATATTATTATCACAGATAATAACTGCAGCATGATAATTATCATTAATTATTCATTTGGATTAAGAGGCAAATAGGCTTGTATTCAAGGGTCTTCCAGAGCACCATTCATTGTTCCTGAGCCCTGTGTGCCAGTGTGACTAATTCATACTCTTTTCTGAGCCACTGTTGACATCTGACGCTTCCCATATGTATTTATTTGAAAATATAATAAAAGGGATGAGTGTGCCATCTCAGATGGAGTCACTAAAACAGACGTATGGTTTCTCTTTTGCCCTTTAAGTGAGGGTATGCAATTGTCTGTTAGTCTCAGGCTGCCGTGAGCACTGCTTTGGTAGATGTGTATGTATTTCCTCTCTGAGCATCCTCGTCTCAGACTACTTCGGCTCATAGAAGCCTGTATATTTACATAATAGCTTTCTGCAAAAATAATAATGTGGTAAGTGATATGCTTTATCCTTCATTGTGCAAAATGTTTGAGCAGGGTAGTTTGTGTTCTCATTTGAAGCCGACTTAAGTTTAATATGCAAAAAAAAAAAAAAAGCTTTTGCAAAGTTTAGAAAAATCTCTGGAGAAATCCAGAAGAGAAAAGAGATGGAGAAAGAAAAAAGGATGATATATCTTATAAACATGAAGGTTTTTGGTATTTGTTTTTTTAGCTAACATACACCAAAATTAAGATATGGATACATGTGTAGAGTCTCTTTTGTTTCTTCTCTTGGTCTCAGTCTCTAATTTTGTAATCCATCATTTATATTTATATTTTTAAGGTAGATATAAAATGGCAGTTTGAAAATGATGCACTAGTATTGAAGATAGGATGCAGCTCTTTGGGATCCCTAACAAGGTTAGGGCTGCATTCTGAAATAACTAACGGTTTTTTTTTTTTTTAATTTATTTCTTTCTTCATCTCTATTGGTGATGCAAGAAAGGGGTTAATACATTGTGCTAAATGTTGTGGGTTTTTTCTTTTCTTTTTTTGAATCAGAGTCTCATTCTGTCTCCCAGGCTGGAGTGCAGTGGCATGATCACAGTTCACTGAAACCTTGACCTCCTTGGGCTCAAGTGAGCCTTCTGCCTCATCCTCCCAAGTAATTGGGACTACAGGCATACACCACCATACTCGGCAACTTTTTAATTTTTTTGTAGAGACAAGATCTCACTACATTTCCTAGGCTGATCTTGAACTCCTGGACTCAAGCAATCCTCCTACTTTAGCCTTCCAAAGTGCTGGAATTACAGGCATAAGGCAGCTCACCCAACTGAATGTTGCTTTTTTTTAAAGAGCTGTTTTGCTATTTGTCAATATATTTTTGTGCCATCATTCGTTTCCCCTTCATTACTTCCCACTTAGGTGCCATAGGGCAGCTAGTATTCCCACTTACAGATAGGAAATTGAATCAGCAGTAGATCAAGTAGTCTTTAACTGGGAGCACACAGTGGTGAGACTAAAATCAAGAACCTGTGTCTCCTGACTCTCAGTTCCTCTTTCTGCACCTCCAGGGGCATAGCCATAAAAGTCTGATGTGAATGATGCAGAAACATAGGAAAGAATGTTGAAAACTCAGCCAGATGGTACTACACTGAATTTCAGAGCCAGAAGGAACCTCAGGAGTGGTGGCTATGAGACTCTGCTAGTGTTATTCGATGTAGCTTTTTAAAAAAATGTGAATAGTGCTGCAATAAACATGCGTGTGTGTAGGTATCATTTTGTAGATTGATTTGAGTTCCTGCCAGGGGATGGGGGGCACATAACATGAAGAAGGGTACCTGATCCCAAGCCAGGCGAAGTGAGGACCAATGGGAGGCCCAAACTTCATCTATTCGATGACCACTTTTGTACCTAACCCTGAATTGTACCCCACATATTTAAAATAAAAAATACAATAAAAATTTTATTGTGGTAAGAACACAATAAATATCTATCCCTTTAACTAATCTTAAAGTGCACAACACGATATTATAATCTATAGTCATAATGTACAGCACATCTCCAGAACTTACTCATCTTACATAACTGAAATTTCACACCTGTGATTAGCAACAGGCTCAGCTATTCATTCCCTTTTCCCACCCTCACTCCCAGTTTTTGTTTTTCAGGGTTTTCTTTTTGTTTATTTTTTGGAGTCAGAGTCTCACTCTGTCATTTAAACTGGAGTGCAGTGGCACGATAATCCTCCTGCCTCAACCTCCTGAGTAGCTAGGACTACAAGCATGCACCACAATGCCTAGCTATTTTTTTTTTTTTTTTGTAAACACAGGGTCTTACAATGTTGTCCAGGCTAGGCTCAAACTCCAAGCTGGCCCAAGCAATCCTCCTGCCTAGGCCTCCCAAGTGCTGGGATTAGAGGTGTGAAAAACTGCCCCCAACTTCACTCCGGTTTTTGACATTGCTAACGATCTGACTGTGGTCATTGACAGAGGGGCAATGATCAGAAATACCTTTGTGAGCAGCATATTCATGCTGTTATCATGCAGGCTGTATTCTTGAGTAGAAATCTCATTTTTTTAACTTTCATTCTAACAATAATTAGTATTTAATAAACTCTATATGCCAAAACTGCACTAAGTAGATGACGTACATTATTGGCAGAGAAAACAGGTGCCCAAGAAGCTTTTCCTTCTCAGGGGATTTTTCAGAAAAAAAGTCTCAGTCAATTTTTAAAAATGGTTTCCTTGACAATTAGCAAAGTAAGAGAATGCCCTTAAAACACTTCTTGGGGCTTTGGACTTCCAGTTTACTATCCATTTACTCACTGTAAGTATGTATCGAGTGCCCACTATGGTATCTGTCTCTGTTCTAGTAATCAGGGGTATAACTGAATTGCACAAAGCCCTGCCTTTGAAAGGTGTCAGTTTTATTTTTATTTTTTTAAACCATGGTAGCTGTGAGATTTAAAAAAAAATAATTTTTTTTGAGCTAAGGTGTCACTCTGTCACCCAGGTTGAAGTACAGTGACATGATCATGACTCACTGCAGCGTCAAACTTCTGGGCGCAGGAGATCCTCTGCCTCAGCCTCCCAAATAGCAGGGATGACAGGCATGCGCCACCACACCCAGCTAATTTTTCTTTTGGTAGAGATAAGTTCTTGCTATATTGCCCAGGCTGGTCTTGAATTCCTGGGATCAATGGCCCAAGCAGTCCTCCTACCTTGGTCTCCTAATGTGCTGGAATTACAGGTGTGTGCATTTTGGTGAGGAGGACAGAGGCTACACAGATATTTCATAGCAGTGGATAATGCTGTGTGGGAGAAAAAAAGGTAGAGCAAAACAGTGAAGAGGGATAAGAGTGGCTGGGGGCAACTCCTTGGTAGAAGGTGGTCAGGGAAGGCTCTGTGAGCTGATGTGAAATGAGCAAAGCTGAGAATAAAAGGAAGAGTGAGGTGGATAGATGCTGGGGAGCATCCCAAGCATAAGGCCAGCAAATGCAAAGATATTCACATGAGTGCATGTTTTCAGAAAGGAATCAGAACCCACAAAGCATCTTGCATCAGATAAAAATGTTCTTGCTGACTATATTTAATTTGTTGTCAGCCTCTTTAATTTTCCTCTGAACATTTTTTTCTCTCTTGCTCTGAATATGATTCTCTTCTGGCTGAGTCTCTTTGATCTGATTGTTTATGTATTTCTTTTTGGCCATGTTATGTTGGCATTTCTGTCAACCCCCTAAAATCAGATTCTAAAAATGGAATATTCTTCTAATAGTCATGATCACTTGAATATAAAATAACCTGGCACCATGAAAAGCAGAGTGGTGGATTACAGTTGCTTTATAGTTGAATTACAATAAGTTTTGCTGGATTGGAAGAAGATGCTAAATCACAGGAATTGTCTCTCTTGATGCTTCTCCTTTTTCTGAAAGGAAAACTGACTTTAAATCAATCATATATATTTTTTAAATAGCTAAGAGCTAGCATTTCTTGAAAACCCACATTGTACAAAGGGCCCCGCTAAGCACTTCACATGTTATTTCTAATCATCACAGTAACTCTATGCGGTAGGTATCCATACCCCCATTTTCAAGAAAGGAAACTGAGACTCAAGCTAACGGACTGTCCAAGATCATCCAGCCAAGTTTCCATTGCACCAAAACATATGCTCTTATTCATCATCTCCTGTATACAGTGAAATTCGACATTGATTTTAAAATAGGGGGGTGATAAAATCAGATTTCTATTTAAGATAAAGAATTCTGTGGCTCAGCCTGTAATCCCGCGCTTTGCGAGGCCGAGGTGAGTGGATTGCCTGAGCCCGCGGGTTCGAGACCCGCCTGGCGAGACCTCATCTCTACAATAAAAATCAAAAATTAGCCGGGCGTGGTAGCACGTGCCTGTAGTTCCAGATACCTGGAAGGCTGAGATGGAGGGATCGCCGGAGCCCAGCAGGTCGAGGCTGCGGTGGCCGGGAGCGGTCACTGCACTCCAGTCTGGGCAACAGAGTGAGACTCCAACTCAAAAAAAAAAAGAATTCAGGTAACAGTGCAAAGAGTGGGTTGAAAAAGGATGAGTGAAAAGGGATGAGTGGGTTGAAAAGGAGTTAAGAGAAGATGATTTCGGTTCTGGAGAAAGCCCTTAAACTAACAGGACTGTCAATAGTGATTAAGGTAACAATCAGCTACCCTCTGGAGGATGCCTATGGAATCTCCTATCCAAACCCAGGTGACTATGGGTAGAAATGTGATTCAAATAGGCCACAGGACAATAACTTTGCCATGTTTTATGTTATCTCCCTATAGCAGAAGAACACTGCCCTCTATTGCTTTTTGTCTTGAGGTTCCCGAGGTCCAAATGATACCAGCAAAGGAACTATTATCCCTCCTTGGGCACAGCTGTTGAGAGTGTGAAATGGGCCATGAGATGATCCAGAAAAGGATCCCAACTAAACTGTCAATTTGCCACTAGCACTCAGAAATCTCAGCCCGTCCTCCGACGGTAAATACTCACTTTAGTTCTTTGCCCCCAAAATAAGTAATGAAGAGGCTCTGAATGTTTGTATGACTACACAGTTGTCAAACTTTTATTGGAAATGTTAGTAACTGTAATTCAGCTCCTTCATCTAAATTGCCATATAGAACACACTGAATATACTTTTTTTGCCTTGCTCTTGAAAAGATAGAATAATTATGAATCTAAATAGCGTATGCTTCCTTCATGTTAAAAAATACATTATATACAAATAAGTCAAACAGAGTAAAAGGGAGAAATAGATGCAGTGCAATCACGATAAGAAACTCTTATATCTGCACGGAGGTAGGCACAAAATTGCCAGTCATTACTCGAATGGGGAGAAAGTTAGTAGGCAATTAGCAACAGAAATGCCAAGTGGAAGGATAATTTGTAAGACAACAATAAACATAGTCTATACCCAATGAGACAGAAAGAAAGAGCAAGCAGAAGTGCCAATAAAACAAGCAGAGCAGCCATGGGAACGACTGCGTTTACACAGTGAGAAAATAAAACGAATCTTCCCCATTCCTCATCATAACTTCCAGCATTTTCGGTTTCCAGCTTATTCTGGACTAGCAGTGGCAATAGCCAAGTTTAGAAAATTATAGTAATAATAAGCCACATGATGTGGAAAAGCTTGCTTTCAGCAGAATAAACATCACCTGCACCTACTCACAGGGAAAGGAAACTCCTGCTGAAAAAAGGAGCTAACACATAGAAAGCCCTGGAAAATCAAAGAACAAATAATTTTGCGATCACGAAGAAGGTCCTAAGGGATATAAATCAATCTACTCAGCTACACTCATATACACAGGAAGTACCATGAAGAATTTTAAAAATAAAATTTTAAAATAACTAATGATTGAAAGAAGATCTAACATATCAACTAATTTTCAGTATTTACAGGGCCCAAAGCATTAGAGACCAATTAAAATACGTCTTAGTTTTGATAATCTTTGGAGAGACTTTATTAGTTCCCTCAATAATCTATTCATTATGCAAACAAGCTTTTTACACATGTGTAGGCATGCCTTTTTATGTGTGCTGTAAATACAGTTGGGTGAAGGCTTCAAATAATAGTGTAAACATTTCTCAGTGTTTTAAGAAATTCTTAAATGTGTATTTTAAGATATGTCATTTTATACACATGATCTCATTTAATCTTCAGAGCCCTATAAGGTACATACTTTAATTAAATATCTTATACATGGGAAACTGAGCCTTAAGACTTTGTCTTGCTCAAAGTGATGCTAGAATTTATACCCAGATCTGTCAGATTGCAATTCTGGTGGTTACAGAGAAGAACAACATAAATTATAGTTTAGAAGAGAATTCTGGAAAATAATAGGGACCCAGAACCAGTTCAG
Source organism: Tarsius wallacei (assembly GCA_963574415.1). NCBI lineage: Eukaryota > Metazoa > Chordata > Mammalia > Primates > Tarsiidae > Tarsius > Tarsius wallacei. The sequence goes on from CAUYQG010117568.1 coordinate 11,401, forward strand.
CTAAGTTGGAATCCTGCCTCTGTTCGTGCCACTCTCTTATTTAAAGTTATGCAGCAGTTTAATTCACTTAATTCTCATAATAGCCCAATGAAGGAAGAATGATGATAATGATGGTGGTGGTGGTGGTGGTGGTGGTGATGGTGGTGGTGGTGGTGGTGGTGGTAGTGGTGGTAAAGACGTCAGTGCTGTGATGAGGGTTAGGAGAAGGAAGGAGAAAGATTATAATAATAATGATTATAATGAAAAAATCAATTTTACAAATTAGGAAAAATAATTAGAGGCTAATTTACCTGCTCAGAGTCACCTAGTTAAACTAGAAGTCAAGTTAATCTAACTACAGAGCCTGTAACTTCAGGTACTCTACTTAGATCCTGGGACTTTTTTTCCCCATCTAAGTACAATCTTTTACATCTCAGTTGTATGGGCTTTCTATTGCTGTATAACAAATTACCACAAACTGAGGTTTACTCTCTTACCACTTCCTTGAGTCAGGATTCCAAGTGCAACCTAGCAGGGTCTTTTGGTCAGAGTCTCACAAGCCTGCAATCTAGGTATCATCTTGTTCACATTCCTTTCTGGAGCCTAAGGTCCTCTCCTAAGCTCATGAGGTTGGCAGAATACAATTCCCTGTGATTGTAGGACTGCAGTTTCTGCTTTCTCACTGGCCGTCAGTCAGTAATAATGCTCAGATTCCAGAGGCCCTCACAGTTCCTGCCATGTGGCCTACTCACAGGCTCTCTCATAACATGGCAACCTACTTCATCAAAGCTAGGAGGAAACTCCCTCTGACCTTTAGTCTTTTTTAAAGAGCCTGCCTGATTTCATCAGACCTACCCAAGAAGATTTCCCTTTTGGGCAACTTAAAGTAAACTGATAGGAAGCTTAATTATATATGCAACATCCCTACAACTTTGTCATATAATGTAATATAATCATGGAAGTGATATCATTTTGCCTTTTCTATATTCTGTGATAAGTTACAAGACTTCTCCACACCCAGGGGAAAGGACTATATAAAGCCATTACTCTCTGGAGATCATCTTAGAATCTTGCCTTCCACATGAGCTTTAACATTACTTCCTTCAGGAGTTATTTGCTGATCCTCAAAATGGAATTACTCCAACTCCCATGCACTTTCCTGCTCTTACCAATCACAGAATTGATCCCACGGTATTGTGATGGCCCATTCCCCACTAGACATTTAGTCCTCCCAGCCAGAGACTGTATTCTTGCTCCCCATAGTATCTCCGGGGTCTTTCTCAGACCCTCACACTTTTTCAGCATGTGACAAAGGGACGAAATTATTATTCAAACAGCATTTCTTCAGAAATATTGGTGCTTGTCAATAAATATCACATCACAATGTAAATGACATATCATCTTGAATTTTTACTCAATTCTCACATTCAGCTAAAATGACATATATAACAACTCAAAAACCTACATTACATTCACAAGTCATATTCCTCACATCACCACAAACAGCAGATTTCTGTTTTATTTTCTCTGCTTTCTGATACCGATGCTCAAACATTTGTAATGCCAATTAAATCTTCTAGTTTCACAGTACATTATTAAGAAAGCAGAACTTTGGCTGGGCATGGTAGCTCATGCCTGTAATCCCAGAATTTTGGGGGGTTGAGGCAAGAGAATCACTGGAGCCCAGGAGTTCAAGACCAGCCTGGGCAACACAGCGAGACCTTGTCACTACCCAAATGAATAAATAAATAGGAAAGGAAAAAGAAAAGAAAAAGAAAAATAGTTGGGCATGGTGGCATGCACCTGTAGACCCAGCTACCAAAGAGGATGAGGCTGAAGAATCATCTGAGCCCCGGAGGTCAAGGCTGCAGTTAGCTGTGATCATATCTCTGCACTCCAGCCTGAGCAACATAGTGCAACCCCGACTCAAAAGGAAAAGAAAAAGAAAGAGAAAAGAGAGTGAGAAAGCAGAAGGTCACGCTAAATATTTTTTGACATTATATAAATAGATAAAGAAAAAGTTACCTAATTGAAAACTGAAAAAATAATCCTAAAATTCAGAGTTAAAATGAGAAAAGGGCAAACCACAGAAAGATTATATTAGCACAATGTTGTAAAACACCTACAGGCAAGAAAATCTATGAGAAAAACAAAATAAAATATTTTGTAACAAAGTAGAGGGCAAAGTTTAATAGAAAACAGATCCATGGTGGTGGAGGGGATAGATTAAAGTTTCAAATCATAATTCCACAATGAGTAAGCACTCTATCTAGATAAGCAAGTCAACACTATAGTGGAAACTATAAACTGACACATTATTCACTTAAAAATCTACAATGCTGTGTCTCTACATTCACTGGTAATTTAAATTCCATAATATTACCCTTGAAAAATATGTCTGAATTTTACCTTAATGTCTTCACAAGTAGTGACACAGGATAGTTTTCAGATTATAACTGAAATTTCCTAAAGTTTGAACTATTTTATGTTAGCCTTTATGCATGTTACAGAACTATTATGTGGAAAATATTTTAAGAGTCCTTGGCTATGTCTCTGGGTGAGTCTATCACCGGGATAACCACAAAAATGTGCCAGCTCTATAATTATTAAACACTGGGATTTTAAAGACATTCAAATGATGGCCCAAAGCAGTCTTTTTAAAAGTTCTTAGGAAACTCCATAACCAGTTTATTGCTCCATTAAAGAAGGTATCTTTCTCTGACATGACTGAAGGATTCTTTCTTAGTGAAACACCTAGCGTCAAAATTCCCAAGAAAGCTTGTAAATCATGCATGAAAACAAATGGAAGTTTAAATGCTTTGGGTTGCTCAGAGTGTAGAGAGGAACAAGGGATGGAGAAGAAATTCTTGGTCCTTTAAAATGTCAGACAATAAATAAATATAAGAAAGCAGGCCTATCTATCACAGAAACAAAGAACTGAATACCATGTGTTCTCACTCATTAGTAAGTCTGGACATTTATCTCAATACTACAAAAGAGGGATTAGCAGTAGTGGGACACTGTCTCGGGGTGGGTCATATAACATCACTAAGGGTATCTGAACCTAAACCAGGGGAAGAGAGGACCAGTGGGAGGTCGAAACTTCACTTGCACATAGACCACTTACATATCTAATCCTGATTTATATCCCACATTCTTATAATGAAATAAGGGAAGGAAGGAAGGAAGGAAGGAAGGAAGGAGAGAGAAGGGGAAGGAAGAAAGGCCTAAATAACAATTTCTTTCTTGTGTTGTGCCTTATCTGTGTTTAAAGGCATACCAGGCACATGCTCTGTAACTAGCCAATTGTGCTCTGTTGCCTTAGTGAGAAGACCAAGAAAAAGGAAGACATGCAAGAGCCAACAAAGCTTTTGCAGGCGGAAGAGAAACTGGCAGTATAATTATTACTCAAATCTATATTTGTCAGTCTCTTACAGTAAACTCTGCTTTCTACTGTCTATTAATAGTTGGCAGTTCTGCAAGTCTGTAATTCAAAGATAGTCAGTGCCCATAAGGATGACCAGAGGGCCGCAAGAGCTTCCTGCCCTGTCAAGAGACATCTCGTGCCCCTTGAACCCTGGGCTCCAAGCATTCCTGACGGGCTTGCGTTATTTGGCAACACTGTCTGGGAGGAAGCCTTATGCCTGTTCTAGGGTCTCGGAATTCCTTGCTAACATAACAATAAACCCAGATTAGGGGGTTCCATAAATACCTGCAGAATTAATGAGTGGAAGTCAGTGCGATAGCAATTTTTCCCCTTAGGCATATCTTAACTCTTCAGGCTACAGTGGAAAACACGTTTTTCTCATGCATATTGGTGATTTTCCTCTAAATGCTCATGAACTTCATCTTTCCTGAACTCCCCATTCTAATAAGTCTCTACTTTGCCCGAAGGTCTCTCCTCATTTCTTTCACACCATACCCTCCCTTATATCTCCTTGCCTACAACAGTATCTGGCATACAGGAGGTGCTCAATACATTGCCTTTCTACGATGTTTTTCGTAAGTTGCTATGAGTGGGTTCATTGGATTCACTACTCATATTCACATACTTTGTGCTAAACTGTTTTAGTTATTGTTTTTCAGATACGCCTTCTTCCCTGTTGTCCCTTTCTTCCTATTGTCCTCCATGCTTGAGTCCAACAATAGACATTCTTTTTATCCTCAAAGGCCTAGTTCAAATGCCACTTCCTCCAGGAAGACTTCCCAGATACCCTTGCCTATCAATGATCTACCCTACTCCAAACTTCAATACTGCTGAGGCTGATCCTGTACTCCATTAATTCCCTTCACAAAGAAGACTCCAAATTAAATGCAAGACATTTTAGGAATTCTAGTGTCTTATCTTTAAGCTAAACCTGACTTTAGATTTAACCATAGAAATTTGGGATATCTGGAGTAAGTCTGCTTATTCTACAGTAAAAGCAGAAGAATAAGAGGTGACTATACAGAAAAAAGAACAGTAACAACTAAAAATATTGAGGCAGTTTGTTAATTGACTGAATTCTAATTTTTAAAACAGCTTTCCCAATGCTACATAGATGAGGTCCTAAGCTTTGGATTTCTAAACAGATAGCACAGTACTCCGTGTTTTTAAAATCACCCAATCGATTCGATTAGTGAATGTTTCTTACAAGGTTTGTAAACGGCACCTGCAACAAGGGCTGTATTTTCCCCCAAAGATAACCTAGTTAGGCTTGACAGCTTGTTTACAATAGTACCCTGAAGACACATTCTACAGTGCTCAATTATATAAATATACATTTGAGATACACACTCTGGCTCATAACATTTGTTAAACATCTGAAATGTGAAGTCAATCCTGTTAGAGTGTGTTTTTTGTACCTCTCTAAATAGTATAAAGGAAATGAGTCTCTATACCTAAAGGTGCATCTATAAAATCTTACTTCCATTGGGATGTACTACTATAGACGTCAGAAAATAATGTAGAGAAACCAGTAAAGAGAAAGAGATGAGGGGTCCAGAGAGACATCATGAAAATACGTGGCAAGCAGAGATGGAACACTGGTTTTGAGAAATATGAGAACCTCAGGAAAAAGGGCCCTCTGCTAAAGCATACCCTTGCAGGATCTAAATTTCTACTACTAATAACTTATCTCTTTGGCTAAAGCATCTACAGAAATTCTCTGTTAAAATGAAAACATTAACTGGTAAATCTATACATATCAACGATCAGAATCATAGCTCACAACACTGGTCAATATCTCCTGGAAAACCAAGAAGAATAGATATCACTGAAAACTTGTAACAGTAGTGACAGTCTTCAATGCTTATGGATCTTCTCTACCAATTTCTTAAGAGCACCCACTCTCTTCAAAATCCTTGGAAATTGATCTGGGAATTCCCAATGGGGGCTTTCATCTGCATTCCAGGAACTCCTATTTCTGGTTGCCAGTGTGCACCTGCCATTTTGGTCATTTGTAGCTGTGGATAACCAAAGGGACAACTGTGCTATGAGACCACCAGAGGCTTTATGATGAAGAACTCTGCCATTCAAAGATTCCAGTACCTCTGTCAGTGCCTTCAATGCAGTGGCTGCTGATGCTGGATGCCAAAGGAACTCATGTCTTTCCTAAGAAGCCATCTTCCCTCTCAGTCAAAGCTCTAGTCAGCCAATACCTTTTATGTCTAGAGCCTTCATGTATAAGCAATTTACAAGCCTGCTCACTATTTTATTACAATTTCTATGGTTCAGAAGTCTGGCTTGAATCATTTGAAGTAAATCATGAGAGAACAAGCTTGGTGAGAGCCAGGTGAGAACCTCTGGCATCCCCCTCCTCTAATGGTGGTCCTTTGCATCTGGGAAACACCTTGTTCTTCCATATAGAGACAAATAGAGAGACTTTCAGGTTAAAATGGCAGATTTGGTATATGCTTTTAATTTTTTTCTCTCCTAAAACCACAGAAATTTGAATTGTTTTAAAAGTCTACTTTTATTCTTGATCCTTTGTATAGCCAATTGTTTTTTGTTTTTTGTTTTTTTCTCTCTGAAAGAAAAATTCTAACAAACGTGTTTTCCATCCTATAAAACTAGATAAAGTCAAGCTATCAATAAAGGATGAGATAAAAGAAAGGCGTTTTTAAACAGGGAATGTCTCAAAAAAGTTATCTCTCTCAGATGTTTTCTCAGAAAGCTGTTAGAAGTTTTACTACATTAAAACAAAACAGTTATACAATAAAGATAAAAATGAGAACCAAGAACAGGAGCTCTAATTCAGAGGCAGGTAGGAAATTCCCAGGATGAAGAGATGTTTGCAAAAGTCTAGAGCACCCAGTCCAGGATAGTACCAGGCTGAAGGTTGTGGGAGAGATATCGTCAAGAAAATAAAATTGCTGAGGTGAGTGAAAGTACTGAAAAGATATTTAAACAACCAAGAGCGAATTTGTGAGAAGAACATAGGAAACAAAGGAAATAAGAAAGTTATTCTAATTGCCAGAAATAATGGTTTTAATGTGAGGAAAAGGAAAGGTATCACCGTTTTTCCCATGTCTTCATACTGCATGATACACAGGATGAAAATGATGACATACTGAATACTTATCTAATAAAAATTTTGAATAACTGCTTGGGAGAATGGAGCATAAGAAGTGGGCATTCATGTATATCAGAGATGGAGACAAGGGAGGAAAAATGCTATTTGCTAATCTTCCACATGGCAAGTCAAAATAAAATGACTGGAACTGGAAAAATCAAGCAGTAACATAAACTTGTTATTTAGAATGTGGACACAAAGACAGACAGAATCAGCTTAAAATGTAAAAAGTGATGACCTCTGAAGCAAGGGAAGTTGGGGATGGTGGGGAGAAATACCGTTGGCAATTGATTGTCAATAGAACATATAAACCTGGGTGACTCTTTTAAAGTACGTGCATATAAAAAGTCAACGAAAAATAAAAGCTTACATTTTTAAAAAAATTTTAATTTTGAAGATGCGGGGTACAATTTAGGGTTAGGTATACAATCATTCATTTTGCAGGTACTCTTGTTGATGAAGTGTGCCCCCATTGCCCCCCTCACTGGCCGTTTCCCACTACTGCCAATCCCGCCCTCCCAACTCTCCTGGCAGTTTCCAACTACTGTAAATTCCTTACTTATAGTATTATAATATTCTATTGTGTATATGTACCATTTTTAAAAATCCAGTTCTCTTTTGATGGGCAGCATGGTTGGTTTCATGTTTTGCTATTGTAAAGAATGCTGCAATAAACATGCATGTACAGATATCTTTTTCATAGAGTGATTTGAGTTCCTCCAGGTGTATTCCCAGTAGGGGATTGCGGGGTCATATGGAAGGTTATATGGAAGGTCATATCACCCCACGATCCGCTACTGGGAATATACCCGGAGGAACTGGGAATATTCTCCAAATCATTGGGAATATTTCTCCAAATCACTGAGAATATTCTCCACAGAGGTTGTACTAAGAGAGCCAATCATCAGGACAGTCAGCTTTACAAGCATACTAAATCTCAGGAATGGTGCAAGGCTAAAACGAAGGAAGCTGTCATTAGAAGTGCTCCCACTGATATGATGGCCCATTTCCTTTCAACAACAGTTCTCTAAAGAGAGATATTTGTGTCACTGCCCTATAGATGAGAAAACTGAGGCTTGATAAGATTAAGTGACTTGCCTGTAGTAACAATTTACCACTCATTTACTTATCCACCAGATATTTATGGATTATCTCTTTTGCACCAGTCAGTCTAGGATCTGGCCACACTTTTCAAACACTAGAGTCTATGTTTTTTCCCCTAACCCATTTTATCTCCCATGAAAACAGATTCTCAAAATTAAAGAATTCCCATAGGCAGACACATTAAAATAATATGATTCTGAAGTGAAGGACAGCCTTTAAAAATATATAATTCTGACTATGCAACTGAGACTAATTTAAGTGAGAAGGAAATGAGATTGAAGGTCAAAGCACCCAAAATAGCTACAAAATTATCTCTCTCATGAACTCAGATTTTTTAATATATCAAATGAGCCAAAAAGAGCTCATAACCAAGAAAAAATACAGAAAATAGGCACAAACCTGTAAGATTTTAGTCAGAAAGGTTGTGAACCAAAACAAGATAAGGCTTATAAATGCTCACCAAAAAGGGCAAGGAATAATGTGGAGAGGGAGCTGCTAAAAGATGCCATGATGTGAATAAACATCCAAGAAAGAGCAGGGCTGTTCTTCCATCCAGTTTGTTACTATATTCTCCATGGAGAAAAATAGATTCTAAACAGAAAAGCGTAGAATAACTATTGCTGAAAAGTGGTTGAACATCAAAGCATAAGCAGAGATAGTGAATCAATGCTTGAAGAACATGCATGGACTTACATAAGCTTACTTCTCCAAATCCAGTAAAATTGCATGCAAGTTTGTTAAACTTTTTTCTGTATATTTAACAATGGAGTCATCTATGAAAAATGGGAGGCTTCTGGAAAAATAAATACTGTTGAAATGGGAGAAAAGGTAAATTTCAGAAGCTAAAGACTGATAAGATTAAATAGGTCTAGATCAAATTGTATAGCTGTCTAGTAAACTTTTAGAAAGGAAGAGTGAACGGAAGGGAAGAGAGACCATAGGCATGGTGGAATAATTGTGTGAGCCCTCCCTCACCATGGTGACTACACTTCACACCTTGGCCCTTAAAACCACCCTTTTTTTCCTTTTTCTTTATTCCTCACATCTAATCTTTTAGCAGAATATATCCAAAATATATCTTAAGTTAATTTTCCCATCTCTGCTGCCACTAACTGGTCTAAGGCTTTTCTTATCTCACTTAAACCTTATCATAGAATTCTAGAATGGATCTTCTTTCTTTCGCTCCCTCCTATCTCCAATCCATTCTTCATACAGCAAAAGTTATTTGAAAAATGCATACTAGACCATGTTGCTCCACCACGTGAGATATCTCAATGGCTTCCCATTGCTTTTTATGCCAAAACCATAATCCTAACCTGTGCTCATATAAGGCCCTGCATGACTGGACTCTGATTCATTCTTCAAGCTCCCATTATGGGACTAGACTCCCCTGTAGTGCACTCTGCTGCTCTTTGGAACACTCACTAAGCCATTCTGGCTGCAGGGCCTTAGCTGCTCCTTCTACTTGGAATGCTCTTCCCAAATCCTCTTCATCACTGTTCCTTCTCATCTTCCAAATTTCATCTTTCAGTCACTTCTCAAAGATGCCTTCCCTGGCTGTTCCACATAAAGTAGGTTCCATGTAAAACTATCTCTTGAATCACCCTACGTATCTCCTTTATAGCACCATCCCAATTGTAATTATTTTGTTCTATTTTGTAATTATTTTATTTGTTCCTCAGAATGCAACTCCATGAGAATAAGAGTCTCATCCACATTAACCTTCTTTGTATTTTCCACACCTAATATAATGGGTGATATTTGAAAGAGGCTCAATTGATACCTGTTGAAAGAAGGAATGACTAAATATTGAATATATTCATTTTAGAATGACAAATAACAAACTGCATGTGGTTTTCATGTAGATGTGATGACTGTGGTGGTACAATTAATCAGATCCAGAACTGGGATGAAGAAAAGGCATATCAATGGATTGATAAGGATGACGCAACGTTCTGTCCTACCCAATACCTTTGACAGTAACTTGAATGAAGAGTAGAAAATTTGTTTTTAAGCATGCATGTGGCATTGGACAGAGAGGGTAGCTGGAGTTCTGGAAGACAAAGAGGACTTGAGTAATCTCGGGAGGCTAAAATGACATCAGTGTTGAAGCTGGGAAAGTGCTTGAAGATGTTTAAACTGATAAGGGCAAGTAGAAATCTAGGTGGAATCAGAGAATCATCTAACTGAATACATGATGGAGAAGCACTAAACTAACAATAGTTTGTGAGTGGTGGTCATTGTGGTTAGGATACTCATACAACTCACTTAGTACTCTGTCTACTGTGAATAAGGCCACCTACTGCCTAGAACACACGATAAAGAATGGTTATTAGAACTGGAGCTGCATAACTCAGGAAGATAAATTATTTGAAAGAGCCAAGAGGCTGTCTTCCAATATTTTGAAAGTGCTATGCAACAACTTGTCATAGTCACTTCAGAAATATTCTGAGGAACAAGGCTGGGATGCACAAGTGGAAGCCAGGGAAGAGAGATTCCACCACCAAATGAGGTAGGCATTCTAACAAGGATCTATGACTTCTCTATGGTCTAATAAAGGATGGGTCCCCTAGCAAAAGGGTGAGCTACTGTGACTCATATACAAGCATATTCAAGCATATGCAGTATGCATATTCAGCATACTCATATTCATATACAAGCATATTCAGCAGGACTTTCTGAGGTACAGAGAAAGAACAAGTGTGCAATGGGAGGCTGGTGCCTTTAAGGTCCCTTCCAACTCCAAGTGCAGCCATGCTAAGCCAGGGGAGAGGCCACAGAGGCCCAACCAGTATAAGCCTATAGCTAACATCTGTTAGAAAGCACACAAGTTGGGTCACTTTCTTGTTTGTTCTGAGGTTTACTTTTGTGCACTTATTCTCTGCAGAAATTGGGGAGTTGGTGAGTGCAACATTCCTCATACAGCTTTCCTCTTATCATGTATCAGGCTACCTGGCTGGTGATCATAAATGAATAAAAACAGATACAAATGCCCAAAGAAGCAGACACTCAGTTCTGTTTTTATATGCATAAATGCAATTTTCCTCTGCTACATCCTGTGATAACAGAGGAGATTTTAGATGATTAAATAATACAGATGATTAAATGGAGAATCATTTTCTTAATGAAAGGAAGTTGTGATTATGTATTTTTCTGGAAGTCTTTAGTACTTCTCACAAGCAATCTCTCTCCCATCCTACCTACCTACCTACCTACACACACACACACACACACACACACACACACACACACACACGGGAGTTCTTTTATAGAAGTCAATTGAATACATAGTTGAAGAGCATTAACTGATGTCTTCATCCCAGCACTCACACTAAACTTGCCCTGGTAAAAATGTTTTTATTAATAACTTAAAAATTTAATGAGGGCCCTATCTTTAAAAAATATCCACTGCTCCTTTTACACTAAATTTATAATGAACCTTTGGGAAATTTCTGAAGTTCTTACACACGTATTAATTCCCATTAATTAACTGAAAGGCTAAAATGCAAATAAAAGTAGTTTTGGTCTTTAGAAAGGGCAGGGCTTAGAGTAAGAGAAGAATCCCTGACTCAGGATATTTTCTGTGCTTGACTGAGCTGCTGCCTAATTCTTGATTCTAGTTCCCTGCTAAGACCAACATAGGGCTACAAACAAGACTTAAGGAAGTTTCCCAAGAAGCTGGGGCTATCGCTCCACAGTAGCTATCAGGCAATGCATGAAGGCCATACAGAAGCCAAGTTCTAATCTCTGTCATATTTTCTATGGCCTCATACAAGTTATTTATTTCAACATGAAAGTGAAGAGGTGTAGCACAAAAGCAACATAAATAAGCAGTTAATGGCGCCTGCAAAGGCACTTTCCTGATTCTTCTTTCAGCTATCTGAAGAATCCTCCCAGTTCCATTTGTGAATTGGCAAGAATGACACTTCTCCCATTTTTTTTTTTTTTTGAGTTGGAGTCTCACTCTGTCGCCCGGGCTGGAGTGCAGTGGCACACTCCCAGTCACCACAGCCTCAACCTGCTGGGCTCAGGTGATCCTTCTGCCTCAGTCTTCCAAGAAAGCCAGAACTATAGGCATGCGCTACCACGCCCGGATAATTTTTGATTTATTATAGAGACAAGGTCTCACCATGTTGCCCTGGCTGGTCTCGAACCCGCGGGCTCAGAAAATTCTCTCGCCTCGGCCTCCCAAAGTGCTGGGACTTGAGCCACCTTGCCCGGCCCACTTCTCCCATTTTAAACTGAAGAAAATGCAGGATAAAAGTCAAAAAATGTCTCCCAAATATAAAGTTCTGAGATGCCTGAAATATTGTTTCAAGAAAGAAACATTTTTAAAATTTGCTGTTATGACTATGATGCAAGGATGCTCTAAATGTTTCCCTAGGCCCTTGACATCATTGGGAACTGGACTGTGGCAGTGTTCATTGGGATCTATTCTCAGTAACGTACCCCTCTTCAAATGCACAGTCACACAAGCATCACTCAAACATTAGATGAGGGAAAATGACCAAGTCAGAATTTGAACCTGGCATTTTAAAGCTGATGCTTGAGCCGCTAAACCTCTCCTCCAGGATAATAGCCTCATGGAAGGAGAATGCTGGCAGGCATTCTTCATCATCTGGAGTCCAAACACTGCAGCTTTCTGATTGTCCTACAGGAAGCTCTGTCACCGAGGGGGAGTAATTATATGCCCAAGGAAAGCAGAGAGTGTACTCAGTATACTTACAGAATGTGAGGAGATTACATGGACTATCACTGCGTTAGAACAAGTCTCTGGCAATCTATTCTGTCACGATGCAGGAGCCCGGCACAGCCCGATGAGTTGCAGCAAGGAGACAAAGGGCTTCACTGATTTACTTTGGACCCAGAGAAAAAGCAGGCAAGAGAGAGAAGAAAGAGGAAGAAGAGGAAACTGAAGATGGGTTTGTGTTTTTTAAAATGGAAAGTAGTTACAAGTTAAAAGACTGCTTCAGGAACACAAGGGAAAAAGAAGACACATACGAGCTTAATTAATAGAATTCAGATGAAAGAAGGGTGAAGCAATTAAATATTCATTACAGATCCCATAAAACTATGATAGAAAACAAACTCTCAATCAAAAGATGCATTGGAGAAACAAAAACTTTAAAAATTAAGAATTTGGAAGAAACAAGAAAAAATAGTAAGCTGTTCAAATTGAAATGTCAGTGTATGTATGTGACAAAGTATTCCATGGGCTTTGTATTTATTTGAATGATTTGCAAGTGGCAGAGCAGATATTTGTGAAAGTAGACAGTGTGGATCGTGGCAGATATTGCAAAACAACAGCTAGACAAGAGGCTAGGTCTGCGTTCAATTTCCTCCTTAATGAACCCAAAGCAGAACATTTTAGAATGAAGAAGAAAACAAAACAGAGTTGAGGAATAAAAATAATGTGATGGTAACAATGATAAAAATAGCCAACATTTTGCTATTATTAAAAAGCCAAAAAACAACAGACGTTGACTGTGAATATAGAGAGAAAGGAATGCTTATCCACGGTTGGTGGGACTACAAATTACTACAATCCCCATGGAAAACAGTAGGGAGATTTCTCAAGGAACTAAAAGTAGATCTACCATTTGATTTAGTGATCCCACTATGTAACAAAAGAAAAAGAAGTCATTATACAAAGAAGGAAAATAAGTCATTATATACCTGCCCTGGTATGTTTATCACAGCACAAATCAAAATAGCAAAGATGGAATCAGCCCAAATACCCATCAACAGATGATTGGATGAAAAATATGTGATATGTATAAGGGGGAACCCCCCAAAATGGAATTCATTTATAAAAAATTGTGTATGTATTCTTAATGTTTAAACTTCCGTTACCTTCAAAGTACTCCTCATTTGATGCCATAAACCTATCGAGAGGCTTTTTACACTGCTCAAAACAGCTTTTTGAACACGTCAATTTTTG
>CAUYQG010117571.1:0-48615 GCA_963574415.1 Tarsius wallacei
AAAAGAAAAGAGAAAAAAGAAATTCAAATCAAATCCTCACATACATTCACACATATTAAACTAAAAAAGAACAAAAACAAACAAAAAAACTGAAAGATGAACAATCATTCACATACACACATAAACAGAAAACAAAAAATACAGGAAGAAAGAAATAAAAAAAAGAAGAAATAAAAAAGAAAAAGAAAAAAACGGTGGCAGGGAATGCACACTGAAGCCTCACACATTCATGTACAAAGGAAAAATAAAAATAAAATAAAATAAAAACCTGCCCTCTTGTGACAGGTTCTGTAATTGTTCCTCTCAGCTGTTCACAGGTAAGCCCCTCTGCTGCCTTCTGTGACGCTGTGGCATCATTGAAAATCTCCCAAGTATCTGGCCAGGGGAAGGAGGAGGAGGCAGTGGGAGTGGGTAGAGCTTCAATCCTCCCCTCCTACTCTCATATGGTCAGGGTCATCCTTTCCAGTGGGAAAGTGCGGGATTGTCTCTTTCCAAGGTACTGATGGAGGGCACCCCAGTCAGGCTTATCATGGAGTAGAGTCCTCCTATCACAGCTGATGTTCAGGCTCCACCTGGGTTCATCCCTCTCAGTCATGCTCCAGCTGTGTGGGTCTGACATTCAGAGGATTGCTGGGGAGGAGGGGGTTGGGTCAGCCTTGGACTCACTGCTGATATCTTCGGGGGTCTTCCTCTTCCTTTTCTGGTCATACCCTTTGTCCTACAGTTGAATCAGGGTAGGGAGTGGGGTGCCTGACTCTCAGCACTTGTCCTGTCCCTCCGGAGTTGTGCTTTCAGGGTCACGATCAACCCCTAAGCAGTTAATCCACCAGTCACAGAGATTGGGACTGCTGCTTCATGGTGAGCAAGCCGGAGCACTTCTTTGCCCAGTTTTCAAATGGTGGCAGGGTGCCTCTTTCACCTTCTCCAGTAGGGCTCTGCCTCTGGGCTCCCTTGCTGTGTTCCCTCCACAGCCCTTGCTGCCAGTGTCTGGCGAGGCGCTGCTGTGGTAAAGCAGAGCCTGGAGCTGGCAGTCACTCCCTGCAGCTTCTTCCCAGGAAGCTTTGCTGATTTTTTTTAAATGGCACTCAGCTTCTCTGCCTGGTAAGTGCTAGGGTCCAAGCAAAGCACCTGTGGCACCAGTCACTTCACCAGGAGAGTCCTGGCCACTTGTTCCTGAGTCCCCACTCAGTCAACCATTCACACACTGACTTACTCACAGATATGTACGCAAAATTTGCCATACACTTACTCACTCATACTGGGACTTGCATAGTCTGACTGGCTCAGCTGCCATCATCCTCCTTTCTTTTTTTCAGAATAGTGTTGTTACAAAAGCCAAGAGAAGATAGTGTTTTGAGGAAGGAGTGGTCAGATGTGTTGAATTTTCCTGTATGATTCAGTTAAATAAAAACAGAGAAGGGACCGCTGAATTTAGCAACACAGAGGTCACTGAGAACCTTGAAAAGAATAATTTCAGTATAATTATAGGGACCATTGGAGTGGCTGGAGGACAGATGAGGAACAAGTACAGATAATTATTTATAGTAGCTTCTGTTGAATGGAGCAGAGAACCTGGGCAGCAGCTGGAGAGACACAGTGTTAAGGGAGATTATTGACTATTGTTGCTATTGTTACATGTTTTCGTATATAAGATAGTAGAGTATGTTTGCCTATTAATGAAAGTAAGCTAGAAGAAAATGAGAAATTTATAATTAAGGAGAGATAGAGGATGATGTTAGCATCAAAACTCTTGAATAAAACAGGTCTAAGATCCAGAGTCAGGTGGAAGGGGTTAGTCTTTTATTAAACCTTTTTTTTAATTTTAAAGATGTAGGGTACAATGCAGGATTAGATATACAAGTGGTCATTTCACAGGTAAAGTCTGTGCCTCCCTTTGGTCCCCACTTCTCCTGGTTTGAGATCAGGTACCCTTATTGATGTTATATGCTCCCCCTCACTGGGCAGAAGAATGAAACAGAATCCCTACCTATCACCATACACAAAAATCAACTCCAAATGGATCAAAGACCTAAGGGTAAAACCTCAAATGTTAAGAATCATAGAAAACACAAGAGACAAGCTTATGGAAACCAGAATAGGCAAGCAATTCCTGATCAAAACCCCAAAAGCCCTCACCATGAGAGATAAGATTGACAAGTGAGACTTCATCAAACTGAAAAGCTTCTGCAAAGCAAGAGAACCCATCAAAAGAGCAGGGAGACAGCTCACAGAATGGGCAAAAGTATTTGCCAACTATATATCTGGCAAAGGCCTAACATCCAGTATCTACAAGGAATTCAAACATGCCAAAAGGAAAAAAACAAACAGTCCCATTAAAAAGCGGGCAAAAGACATGAAATACACACTTCTCAAAAGAAGGCATTCAAGCAGCCAACTGACTCATGAAAAATATGCTCAGCCTCATTAATCATCAGATAAATGCAAATCAAAAGCTCATTGAGATACCACCTAACTCTAGTAAGAATGACCATCATTAATAAAACAAAAAATAACAGATGCTGGTGAGGATGTGGAGAAAAAGGAATGCTTCTACACTGTTGGTGGGAATGCAAACTAGTTCAACCTCTATGGAGTTAGTCTTTAATAGATATTTGGCAACTTCTACCTTTGTAATGAGGGAAAGTCAAGAGATACAGGTATAATAGGTTAACTAAACCACTATTCATACATTATGATCAACTAAAGATCATAGTTTATTTACTTTTCTTAGTTTTTACCTAATGTTCCCTTTCTGTTCAGGATCCCTTCCACAATAGCGTTATGTTTAGTCATCATGTCTCTTTAGTTTCCTCTTGTCTGTGGCAGTTTTTCAGACTTTCCTAATTTTGAGAACCTTGGCAGCTTTGAGGAGTTTGGGTCAGGTACTTTGTAGGATGCTCCACCGTTGAAATTTGTCTGATACTTTTCTCATGATAAGATTGGGAGGAAGACCACAGAGGTAAAGTGACATTCTTATTATAGCATTTAAGGTTTCTCCATGTATTTTTCTAGTTTTATGGTTCATGTTTTTTTCTTGCAAATAATATTTCATTGTATGAACATACCATGGTTTGTTTATCCATTAACCTATTGAAGGACCTTTTGGTTGTTTCAGTTTGGGGTTATTATAAATAAAGTTGCTGTAAACATTTGTGTGCTGGTGTTTATGTGGATATAAATTTTCAGTGCAATTTGGTAAATACTGGGGAGCATAGCACAATAGCAAGATTGTATGTTAAGACTATTTTTAGCTTTGTGAGAGACCACCAAAGAGGCTGTACCATTTTGCATTCCTACCAGCAAAGCATGAGAGCGCCTGTTGCTCTGCATCCTAGCCAATGTTTGGTATTATCAGTGTTTTTGAATTGTATCCATTCTAATAGGTATGTGGTGATGTCTCATTGTTGGTTTAATTTGCAATTCCCTGATGATAAATGATGATAAGCATCTTTTCAAGTGCTAATTTTCCATCTGTATCTTCTTTGGTGAGATGTTACACAATACTTTTCATAGCATCACTATTTGCAATAGCCACAAATTATAAATTATTCACATGCCCATAAACAGCAGAATAGATAAATAAATAGAAATATATTCACAGAGGACTATAACTCAACAATGATAATAAGCAGACTACAACCTTATACCACATGGATATTCTCACAGACATACTTTTGATGAAAAGGGCCAAACACCACAAACAAAGTGCATACAGTATGACTCCATTCAGATGTTTCAAAAAAATAAGATTAATATCTGAAGTGAAAATACTTTTAAAAATTGAAGAATTTAGGGTGATGCAATTCTGTTTCTAGCAGTGACTAGATTGTTTCAAGCTCATGAATTTATGGAGAGAAATACAAAAGTAGGTCAAAATTATTTTATTTTAAAGATGTGAGGTACAATTCAGGATTAGGTATACAAGTTGTCATCATACAGGTAAAGTTTGAGCCTCCCTTTGGTCCCTGCTTTGCCTGGTTTGAGATCAGGTACCCTTATTAATGTTATGTGTCCCCCCTACTCCCGGCTGTTTCTGGCTACTGCCAATGCCTTTCTTATAGTACTATGGCGAATGTTCAAAGTCCACTTATGAGTGAAAGCAAGTACTCAGTTCTTTGTTTTTGTGATAAATCACTTAGTATTATAGACTCTAAATTCATCCAAGTTGCTGTAAAGTCCATAATTTTGTTCTTCTTTATGGCTGCATAAATATATATATTTTAAATACCATGTTATCACTCTGTTCCTCTGAAGAGGCTTACAACATGGCTACTACCTTCTCCCAGATCAAATGAACCAAGAGAGAAAGAAAGGAAACAAGATGGAAACCACAGTGTCTTTTACAGCCTAATCTTAAAAGTGACATGTCTTAATTTACGTCAAATTGTAGTAGTCATATATACCAAATATACAGCAGAGGGGAAATACACAAATATATAAACACTGGGGATCACTGAGGATCATCTTAGATGGTGGTTTCCACAACATTAAGGACCATAACAGCAAATCTACTAAAACCCAAAGACAAAAAGACCATCTTAAAAACATCCAGAGAAAAAGATCATTTGAAAGTGTAACAATAGAACAGCATCAATGGAAGCCATAAGATAATGGAATGATGTTATCAAATGCGTAAAAGTTAAAATAATGGCAACCTAGAATGCTTAACCTGACAAAAATATCCTTCAAAAATGAAGAAAAATGAAGATAGCTTTAGACAAGCAAAAATGAAGCAAATTTATTACCAACAGATCCATCTTAAAATACATATTAAAGAGCATTCTTTAGGTAGAAGGAAATTAAGCCCAAATGAAAGTCTGGAGATACAAGAAAGAATGAAGAGCTATGGGAACGGTAAATATGTAGGTAATCTAAATTACTTACTCTATAATATGATAATATTTTGTATTAAAAAAAACAATAGAGCAAAAGCTGAGTGGTAGGTCAATGGAGTTCAAGTGTTTCAAGATCCTTGCATATGTCAGAGAAATGGTAAATGTACTAATTTATACTAGGCAGTAATAACACAATACTGAATGCTTCTTGTCAGTGATATATGTAAGGTTATCATTAAAATAATGTTTGCTTTCTTTTTAGAAAAGCGATAATTATCAAGCTAATTGGAGTGTGACAAAGCATTATAAAAAATACTTAGTCCAAGGAAAACAAGAAAGAATAGAAAAAGGAGAGTGTAGATTAGTTAGAAAAAACAGACATCAAATGGTAATTATAAACCCAAATCTATAAATAATCACATTAAAAGTAAACAGAATAAATATATCAAGTAAAAAAGAATTTCATAATAGATTAAAATATCTTTAAGATATTTCTCTATGAGACATCTTAAATATAAGGGACAAAAAAATTAAAAGAAAATGGATGGAACAAAGATATACCATGAAAACACTAACTTAAAAAAAGTTGATGTAAGTAGACTAAAATCAGATAATGTGGATTTTGAGAAACTAAGCACAAGCAGAGATTAAGACAAATGAAAAAGGATCAAATCACCAAGAAGGTATAACAATTATAAATTTGTGTGCATTTCTTAACATAGCCACAGAGTATATGAAACAAAAATAGAGAGAAATAAACTTTTAAAAGAGAAATTAAAAAGCACAATTATAATAGAAGGTGTTTAGCTTATCTTTTATTAATTGTTAAAATAAACATACAAGAAAAAGTCAGTACAGAAACATAAGATTTGAATAGACTAATTGCTTCAGTTCTGACAGTTTTTGCTTCAAGAGTTTTGAAGATCTATAATTAGATGGACACACATTTAGGATCCACATGAATTCTTGAAACATTTATTTTTTTATTATTATAAAATATCCTTTTTAAATTTTTAGTAATATACTTTGCCCAGAAGTCTTCCTTGATATTAATACAGACATTTCACCTCCCATATGACCAGCACATACAGAGAGATCTACTCCATCTCTTTGCTTTTAACCTGTATCTTTAGATTTAAAATGTGCTTCTTGTAGACATGACAGATATGAGCCTTTCTTTTTTGTTCAGTTAGATAATCTCTACTTTTAACTGGAGTGTTCACACTATTTACATTTAATGTCATTATTCATATATTGGTTTTAAGTCTGCTCTCGTGTGTGTGTTCTGGTTTTTTTTTTTTAGACTTTGGATTAATTAAGAATTTTCATATGTCAAATTATCTCTTTTATTGGATTATTAGCTATACTTCTGTGTTTTACTCTATACGGTTTATTTATTATAGTAAACATCTTTAACTTTAACTTATTACTATATATATTCCAATAGTTTAATACCACTTCATATATAATGTAAAAACTTTGCAAATATATAATTCCATTTCTCTCCACCAAAACTATATGCTACTTTTGTCAAGCAGTTTACTTTTACATTTTATAAATCCTAGAATACACTGGGTTTTTTTTTTCTTTAAAAAGTAAATATCTTCGTGACTTCTGCCTCTGATCAAAGTGGAGTAATAAGAAGTAGATTGACACTCTCACATGAAACAGCCCAAAACCAGACAGAATAGATTAAACAATGATTTTCAATACACAGGAATCAGGTAAAGAAGGATAGACAAAAAACAAACAAGTCCTATGGTTGCCCTAGTAGAGTAGTGAAGAGAAGAGAGTTGCACAGAGAAAAAATCCTAAGATATTTAGACAGTTCCCCTTGAGCAGCAAGCCTAGGAAAAGAGCCATCTGAAATGATTAGAAGGAACAGTAGTCAGTTTCCAACAAGGCAAGGAATAATGCCTGTTCTCTAAAAGAATGTTGGGAATTTATTTGAAAACAAAAAGCCCTTTCTAAATCATTTGCGAGTCAAAGAAGAAATCAAAAGGTAAACTTAAAAGTATTGTGAACTGAACAAAAGTGAAAACGTTGTATCAAAATTTGTAGGATGCTGTAAAAGCAGTACTTAGAGGGAAATTTATAGTAGTGAACACCTATATTAGAAAAGAAAAAAAAAATGACTTTAGCTTTCACCTTAAGAAGCAAGAAAAAGGAAAATGAATAAACCTCAGAAAAGTAGAAGGAAGGAAATCATAAAACTCAAAAATCCATGAAGCATAAAACAGAAAAGCAACAGAGAAAATTAATAAAACCAAAAACGTATTTGTTAAAGAAGATAAATAAAATTGAAAAATCTTTAGCCAGATTGATCAGGGAAACGAAAGAAGAAAACATTATTGAATTATCAGCAAGAGGGATGATGTCACTACAGAAAATAGGTATTAAAAGCATATGAACAACTTTAACTCATTTGAATTCTTGAATATATTTATAAAAACTGATTAACAGTATTTGTACCTGCCATATCCATAATCTCATTTATTTCCAGTTTATTTCTATTGAATTATTTTGTAAATTATGAGTCTTATTTTCTTGCCTATATTTTCCGACTTCTTCACACATCTGGCAACTTTACACTGTCAAGGCTACATGATTCAGCCTCTAGACTGTTTTGTTGTATTTTAAAGAATGCTAAGGTTTGCTTTGTCAAGTAACTAAGTTACTGTGGAACAGCTTGGCTTTTTTGGAGGGTTTTCTTATACACTTTTTTGGGGGGTTGGAGTCTCACTCAGTCACCCAAGCTGGGCTCAGGTGATCCTTCCTTCTCAGCCTTCCAAGTAGCCACACACTCATGGTCACTGCAGTTGGGCTCAGGTGATCCTTCTGTCTCAGCCTTCCAAATAGCTGGAACTACAGGCACATGCCACCATGCCCGGCTAATTTTTTGATTTATTGTAGAGATGAGGTCTCACCAAGTTGTCCAGGCTCATCTCAAACCCCTGGTCTCAAGCAATCCTCTCGCCTCTGCCTCCTAAAGTGCTGGTGTGAGGTTTTAGGACGATTCTAGAGTCATCTTTCTCTAGATTTACCCTAGCCCTATGGCTAAAACATGACCCTCATGTTGTCTCTTCTGAATGTCCTGGAAGTTCAATGAGATCATCCCAGTATGGCTAGTCAGAATTTGAAAGTCTTCATGTTTCTGTGAGCTCTGGGGGGATTGTTCAGTTGATAGTTACCCAGTGGTAGTGTTTTGTCCAGCCTTATGGAGTATCACTGAAGCAAGGGCTATTCAGTATTCAGCCAAAGACTCAAGATGTGTATGCAGATTATGGAGCTTCTTTTACTGTAAAGCTTCCTTCCCTCCCATACTGGGTCTTATATCCAACTGTCTAGATCTCCCCAGACTCTGATCTCTGTCTCCTCAAGTCTGCTGGGCTCCCTCTCCCTGTATCAGTGTCCAAAAAGTGCCACTAGGGAGACCTGAAGACACCTTGTATGTTACCCTCCTTTCTGCGTTCACAGTCCTGTACTACCTATTGTATGAGGGGGAATCCCCCAAAACAGAATTTATTGATAAAACTGTTACTCTCCATTTGATGCAATACACCTATCGAGATGCTTTTTCCACTGCTCAAAACAGTTTCTGAACTCATCAATTTTAATGGCTTTTAGTGCTTCTGCTATTTTTTGTTTCACCTCTTCCACATCAGCAAAATGTTTTTTATCCAGGGAACAATAACCAAAAAAAGTCACTCGAGGTGAAATCTGGTGAATAGGGAGAGTGGGGCATGGAGGTCATGCTGTTTTTGGTCAAAAACTGCTGAACACTCAGCATGGTGTGGGCAGGTGCACTCGTAAGTCACCTATCATGAAATGGGCAAACGTGTTGGAAAAAATCTCAAAAAAAAAAATTCGCTAAAGCCAAATGCAGCCTCTCACAACACTAGCTGGGACACTTGCCTATGGGGCTCCTAGAACACTTATTTAGGGGGTAAGCCTGTACTATAAGGGGCCTGCCCTCTAAAAAATAATTCTGGGGTTTTTTGGGTCCTCTTGATATAATGTCTGGAAACAATTATCTCATTTATTTCATATACTGTGTTCAGTGTTCTAGATTTTTTGCTGTGGGAGAGCAAGTTTGGTGCCAGTTTCTCTGTCACGGCTGGAGGCAGATGTTGACTCATTTATATATTCAGGTGTATTCATCAAGCTTTCTTTATAATTTTCTTGGTGTCATGCATAGAAAAAGCCTTTATATTTACTTGTATTTTCTGCCAGTGCCTTAATGGCTTCATATTTTTAACATTAAATTCTTTAGGCCATGTAGAATTCATTTTGGTGAATGATATAAGGTATGAGTCTAGCTTTTCACAAATGGTTAGCCAATTGTGCTAATCCAATTTACTAAATAATCCATCCTCTCCTTAGAGGTATAAAATACCTCCTTTATATACCTACGTTTACACATAATTGAATCTATATCTTGACTCTTTATTTTGTTCAGATAAATTGTCCATTGCTGAGGCAGTATGGGAAAATTACTCTGCGTTCCAAAATACTGACTTACAAATTAATTGTTAAAGCACACTTCATGGAAAGAAAGCATGCTAGAATAGAAATATGGGATCTGGAGGCAAAGAATATTGGCTTGACTCTCTGTTATACTACTTATTTCTCATTCAACTCTGGGCAAGTTACTCAACCCATAAACCTCAGTTCCTTCATTAGTAAAATGGGAGCAATGACATTTGATTTGCTCCACTCCACACTTAAAGCTCTATCCCAGCATGACAGAATATCTCGGTATTCCTAAAATACACCTTCCTTTTATACATCTCCACATTGTTTTCTCTGTCTGAAATAATTTTCTTATTTTCTCTTCTTGGCAAACTCTTATTCATTCTGCAAGAAATAGATACCAATGTCATCTCTTCTCTGATGCTTTTCCCAGATTCTCCAGAGTTTTTAACCTTCTTGTCTCCCAACAGCCTGCACCCACATCTTATTGTGCTATAATTATTTATTTACACATCTGTCTCTTGTGGCTGACTCAGGACTCCCTGGAGATAGACATTGTGTTTTTCTTCTCATTCTCGGACCACTAGAATTAATAGTAGGTGCTTGGTAGGCATTGGCTGAATGAGCAGGTGGATGAATGGATGTGTAGAAGTGGATCGAGTGAACGGTTCAGCAATTTGGCCATCCCATTATGCTCTTAGTAAGCACATTCAAGACTAGGTGCTTGCCTTTGTGGCTCAGTTATCTATGTACTTTTTTCTGCTTTCTGATGATGAAATCTTGATGTCAGAGATCTCTCTCTTGTGGAACTCCTGAGCCCTTGTGCTAAATCCTTGAAAGTCTGCCTATTTAGAGTTATTCTAGCAAAATGTCCTCTCCTTTCCCAGAAGACCTTTGTTTCCTGCTTTCTCTGTGGGCTCTGGGCACCTATTTCAGGGCTTTTGTAAGCCCAGGACATTCACATCAATCACTCAGGTGATTCGCTCACTGGCCTGCCAGTCTTTGGGACTGTGGCCATCTGGTGATTCTGACCCTTGGCTTCCAACCTGGTTCTCACTTCCCGCCTTTCTGCCTTCCTGAACTGACCAACTGGGCCTGCTATCTCCCATCTGTCTGCCCTAGCCCCCTGAATTAGAGGAATGCAACTAACATTTGTTGACTAATTATTACAAGCCGGGTACTTTGTATATGGATTTACATTTAATCTTCTCAAAAGTTTGTGAGATTGGGCTTATTGTTTCCATTTACAGAAGCCCAGAGAAGTTGAGACTTGCTCAAGTTTGAACAGAGAGTGGCAGATTCAGTCATCAAGCCCTTGTCTATCTGGTTCTAAACACTGCATCCCATCCATGTCTTCCTGTGAACTGTCTGGTTTCACTTCCTGGGTACTAGTTGTCATGTGGTCATCACTGAGCTAAAATGGGCTAAATTGGCCCAATTGATTTAGACTTGTGGTGTAAATCCATGTGAGTGGTCTGTCTGGGTTCACAGAGTATGGGTCTTCTCCCAATTCAAACTCCAGGTCAAATATTGCTTAAGATTTTGAGTTAGAGCCCCTGGACTTGACCAAATCTGAGTTCAGCTGTGTTGCTTATAGGCTGGATAATCTGGGGCAAGACTCATGTCTTTGTTTGGTTTTTTTTGGGGGGGGAGGAGTTGTTGCTGTTCGTTTGTTTTGTTTGTTTTTTGTTTTTTATTTTTTAGCTTATGATAATAATCCCTACTCACCAGGCTAATGTGAGGATGAAACAAATGGCACACAGAAGAAGGTCTGACAGAAACAAGCAGGAATTACTGCGGTCAGTGCATCACCACCTCATCCCATACAGCTTCATACCCACATCGAGGGCAAAAATAACTTTTAAAGGGCAGACTAGCCCTGGAATCTGCTTGGATTTGTATGAACCATGTATTTTATTTATTCTGTTGCTTTGATATCTGGGGCCTTGCTGACCTGGAGGGACTATCCCGCCCAGAGTTAGTCCATTTCCTAGAGATAGCAAACAACTCACATGTGGATGTACTTTTTAAAGGCAACACAACCAATGGAGAACCCACACCCTAGCCACCCTTTTTTTTTTATCGGTCTTTCAAACTCTGAGCCACTGTCTGCTTGCCCACAACAAGGGACAGCACCTATGAAATTATTTGAATTAACCAATCCTATGCCTCCTTATCCTGCCTCACCCATTCTCACCCTCAGAAACCACAACAAAACAAAAGAAACTGCCCAGAGCTCCCTCTCTCCCCCTCTCTGCCCCCTGACCACTCTAGTGCTCCTCGTGTGACCCCCATGGCACCCTCGAGGTATGGCACGCCCCCTTCTCTTGAAATTATCTTTTCAACGGCAATCACCTTCTGATCTGTTGGCCTTACCATATCTCAAATGTTCTATAAATAAAGTCTACTTTAAAATAAGCTTTGAATCCAAGATACAAGATATTCTCTGTGTAATCTTAGACATACTTCTTGGGGCCTCCATTTTCCCAACTACAGAATGGGATAGTAACTGTTTCTACTCCTTAAGGTTGTTGTGAGGATTTCCTGACACACACTAAGTGCTCAATATGAGTTCACTGCTGTTAGTGTGATGCCCACTGCTGTGCATTTCTTGCTCACCTAGTACCCTCCATGGTGAAATGCACAGGCAAAGAGTGGGCAGGTGCAAACTTTATTCGGACAAGACCAAACAGATAAGATCCTTTCTACATGTATTTTCTGATCACCAAATTCAAAAGAGGGACCCAGGACTCTGAAAAATTATAGATGTGTTCAGGAGAGGCCAGGAGCAGAACCTGGCCAGTCTCAGGAGATAAAGGAGCAGTGGTTCTGAATGGCTGGCAGAAGCAGACCTGCTTTGGTCACAGGGTGTTGCCGGTCAGGTAGATGGCAGAGGGGTGGGTGGGCAAGTAGACGGCACAGCTAACTTGGTGTCATAATGGAGGTCAAGTGAGGACACAGCGGTGAACCACTTCAAACCAAGCCAAAATGTCAAAAACCAAAGAAATGACTTCAAACTAAGCCAAAATGTCAATAACCAGGAGTCAGTAGAGGGTAACTGGTCAAAGCCAAATTATAGAGCACCTACCTATATACAGAGACCATGTTACCAAGACCATCCTCTAACTCAGCGTGCTGCAGGAACTGGACTCCAACTAGCAGATGGAGCAACGGATGGAGTGTGA
Organism: Tarsius wallacei; assembly: GCA_963574415.1. NCBI lineage: Eukaryota > Metazoa > Chordata > Mammalia > Primates > Tarsiidae > Tarsius > Tarsius wallacei. The sequence goes on from CAUYQG010117571.1 coordinate 12,494, forward strand.
GTGCATGGGCAGAGGACAGTGACTTCTAGGAATCCAGGTACTCCTTGATCCTACTCCAAACAGAGGTCCCAAGAGCATATGGACTGCACCCCAATGCCCAGCTAGGTTGTCCAATGTTGCATTCTTCCTGTAAGTTCAAATGATATAGTTGTATTTACTGCATGCCTATCGCATGCCAGTCTTGGTGTTGAAAAGGCCTGACATCCAACATAATATGGTAGCTACAGTGGTCGAATGTGTGTGTTCAAGGGAAATGACCTTGACTTTGTTAGTAGGAAAAGAGCATCAGAGAAGGTGTGAGATCCGTGATTCTCAAACTTGAACATGCATGAGGCTCACCTGGAGGGCCGGTTACATCAGACATTACTGGGCCTCCAGCTTCCACCTCTGACCATTTCTAATTCAGTAGGTCTGGGGTGGGTCCTGAGAATTTGCATATCTAACATGTTCCTACACTAATCAGCACTGTGCCAGTTACTATTTTTCAAAGATAACTGCCACCCTCCTGAGACCTTTCCTTGAGTGCTTGCTACTTTCTCACCCACAGACTTCAGGCTTGGCTGTGTGACATGGCTTGGCAATAGAGTGTGCATACAGGGGTTGTGTGCCAAGCACCAGTGTGTACTTCTGCCATCTTTCTTTTCCCCTGTCAGGAGGCTGACCTGTCCCAGCTAGGGGGCTACTCTTTCTGCCTGGGTCCTCTCATGAAGAAGACATGAAATACAGCTGCATTTGGCCCAAGATGAACATGCAGCTGGGGAAAATCAACAAAGCTTTGTTAGAAGCAACTGAGATCTAGGGGACTGCCTGTGATGGAAAGCATGCCATGGCCTAAAGTGACAGAGACAGAAGACTTCCTAGAGAAAAAGGTGCTGAGTAGAGTCTTAAAGGTGAATTACCTAAGCAGAGAAGAGACAGGAGTATGTCTCTTGTAGGGGCCAGATAGAAGAAACTTCAAATGTGGCATGTCCAAATCAGAGTCCTAGATACTGTTCCCATCCTAAACTATTCCTTCTCAAGTCTTCTTCAGGATATTAGGCTGCACCATCACCTATCTGTTTTTCAAGCTAAAATTCAGGAAGTCCTCCTTAATCATTTGCCTAATTCCCCCACTGTCCTCATCAGTGAGTCCAGTTGGCTGCACCTACAAATACAAGCTCAGCCCCACTGTCTGACCCTGGCCTATACCCCCAGCATCTCTCCCCTGGATAATCGCAACTACCTCAATGGTCTTTCTGTTCCCACCTGGGCTTCCCTCTACTCTGTTCCCCACACTGCATCCAGAGAGATCTGCTGAAAATATGAATAAATCAGATGGTGAATTATGGCATTTTTCTGCTTGCCACCTTCCAAAGGCTTTCATTTACAGTATATTGAAAATATAATCTCACCTCTTCTTCACTGTGGCCTACAAGGCCGTGAGAATCTAATCTGTCTACTTTTACTGATCTCTCCTCACACCACAGCCCCTAGTCCAGTTCACTAAGTTCAGGTCGCAATGGTCTTCTTCCAAGTCTTCATTCCTATGTGAGGATCTCTGGACTGCAAATTCCCTCTGCCAGAAATGCCCTTCCTCAGTTGTCCATACACCACTTCCTCCAGGAAGCCTGCCCTGGCTACCCTAACTCAAGCAGTTCCTCCACTCCTCTCCAAGTGAACCTCTCTGATGGTGTTCCTTTCCTTTCCTTCACTTCTCCCATTGATGACCGAAATTATTTTATTTATTTGCTTACTTGGCTGTTATCCACACACTCATTAGAATGGAAGTTCCATGACAGACGATCTAAGACTTTCATTCACTCATGTTTTCACTCATTCATTCAACAAGTATTTATCAAGCATGTATAATAGTATGTAAAAGACATTGTTTCGTTCTGGGGACACAGCAGGTAATATTATTCCAGCATCAAACCACTGCCTTGCATATTATAGTTGCTCAATAAATATCAGTTGGCTAAGAAAATTAATGAATAAACCAAAATATAGGAAAAAGTTGAAGAAAGAAGCATATATATTACCTATACATTGCTAATTGTGAAACTAGACTCTAATTATAAAGTAACAAAATGCTAAATTAGATAGGCAGAGACATTCGGATCAAACAGCATTGGTCTAGAGAAAATGAGCTAGGAAAAATTCCCTCATTGGGACTTCTGAAATTATGCAAAAATCATTAAAATGTAGAACATAACTGTGAGTAACCAGCATGAAAATACCATGTATATTTCTTCTATTAGCAGGATGACTACTCAGTAACTTATTAGGCATAATTTATGAAGTGCTTTCCTTGACGAATGAAAGAAAACTGTATTTGCAATTAACCACATTTGCACCACTGATTTCTAACAATAATTTTGTGTCCAGGATTTAATGAATCTTTCTAGAATTTTTATAAGCTGCTAAGAGTGGAAGTCTATTTTAAGATAGCAAAGAGACAGGTTTGCAAGGAGCAGTGTTTTAAGGGGCTGAAATGCCAAAAACTCTGGTTATGGCTGGAAACTCAGATGTTTTCATCTTGTTTTCAGGCACTAGTATATTTTTCTTGTGATGTAGTATCCCCTTCTGTGTGAAGTCATGTGTCTCTTGTCCCCCTCCTTTCCATCACAACAACTGATGAAGATATAAGCAAATTCAGGTACAGCAAAGGTGCAGTCATTCAGGCTAGCTGTGGAGAAAGCCAGTGGGAGCTACGGCAAAGAATTCCAGACACTAGGATATGGTGCATGCATTTTTAAAAAGTACATTCGATAATGTAAAGTAAGCTAACCAAGTATTGACTTTTGTGAGTACTTGAAGGAGAGGAAGCTAAATTAATGATATATTAAAATGCTTTGCAATGGAATATTGTGTATTGATTTTTCCTCTTAAGGAGCACAAGCACTTTTCCCTACCAGATTACTTATATGTTATTTTCTTAATTCACTTTTTCAGAGCACTTAGGAAAAATTCAATATAGGCCCAGTCCAGGTAAATGCAAACTTTGGCTTTGTGGGTCTGAATTAATATTTTATTGTAAAACTTTAAAAGCGTTCTTATGCCTACCATTGTATGGTTACCCTAACATTCTCCAACATCTTATCAGAAACTTCTTGCTGCGATTAGGTGTCAAGATATTAATTGCTTTTTGTAATGTGCTGTGACTCGTGCTTAAAGTAATCACTTTTCTTTAATGACTCAAGCAGTGTAGCCAGTGACATTTGTGAATGGCAGACAAAATAAAAGAAGCTGAACAAATGCTCTCTTCAACATCCTCCATGATGTAAATTCACAAACAAGAAATGTGCCAAGACTTCTGCCCAAGTCAGCTATTATTCATTTATTTCATCATTGAGGAACGCCTTACTGTGTTTAGAATGGAAAAAAATATATACACTCCCATCAGCAGCAGGGAAAAATGAACAGACCAATGAAGACAAATAAAAAGCCCAAAAGTCTGTTGAATCATACAGACATTCAACAGCTTTACAGCAAATAGGAAAAGATGATATTTGTAATAAATGGTGCTGATCAATGAATATCCAAATGGGGAAAAGAAAACCTTATTAGAATACCCTACTTCACACCAGGTACAAATATCAATTCTGAAGCATTCACATCTAACTATGAAAAATAAAACAAAGTTTCTAGAAGAAAGTATAAAGCATCTTCATGACCTTTGAGTATGTAAAATTTCTTAAACAGGCCCCAATAAAGGGAAAAATGATAAATTTTTATATTAAGAACTTTCATTCACCAAAAAGATGCCATCAAGAGAGGAAAAAATATAGGAAAACATTTGCAATGTATATCAAACAAAGAATTCATTTCCATAATATATAAAGAATTTCTGCAAATCAGTAAGAAAAAGACCCACAGTCCAATAGAAAACTGGACAAAAACATAAACAAGCTTTTCACAAAACAGAATATCCAAAGGCCAGTAAACATACACAAAGATAGCAAATCTATTTAGTCATCAGGCAAATGCAAAGTAAAAGCAATGAGCTAGCACTGCACTGTCAACCGAATGGCCAAAATGAAAGACAGACTATACCCATTGTTGAGTAAGATGTGAAGAAACTGGAATCTCTAAATACGCTGCTGATGAGAGTGTAAAATTGTTAGAACCATATTTAAAAAGTTGTTGGCAGTACCGACAAAAAGCAGAGCATATGTGTATTTCATGACCCAGCAGTTTTACCCTTGGGACTTGCATTACAGGAATGCACACCTATGTTCACCAGAAGACATATATGAGAATTTTCACAGCTCCAAATTGGAAGCTATACAAATTATGATTCAATGGTTGGATGGATAAAAAAACTGTGACACATTCATATGAACTAGGGAGATAAGAATGAGAAAACTGCATCCACACATAGCAACACGAGTATCTCTTACAAACATTGCGCTGAATGTTAGCAGACAGACACACAAGAGTAGATATCGCACAATTGCTTTTACATAAAGCTCAAAGCCAGACAAAACTTATCTGTGATCTTAGAAGTCACGATGGCAGTTTTTCTTTGCAAGGTTTTAGCTGGAAGGGGGCATGAGGGAGGCTTCTGCGGTGCTTGCATGTTCTGGGGATTTTGTTTGTTTGGGTTTTGGGGGGGGTTGTTTGTTTTTGCTCTAAATGCTGATTACATGGAATTTTTCCATTTGTGAAAAAAGTCATCAAGCTGGACATTCATGATTTGTGCATAAAACTGAACACTTGTAATTTCTGCAGAAAATAAAATCTTAATGCAAGATGTTTTCTATTTTTCAGTTTATTTTTGGTTATATTTGGAGAGGCCAATTTTACATGATAGCTTCAAACCAACCGTTGTACATTAACCAAATTTTACACAAGCCATTTGAAAAAAGATCTAAAAATGTGCTTAGTTATTGGTAATATATAACATTTATCAAGCACCAAGAGTGTGCTAAGATCTGTACAGAACAAACATAGAAAAGACACAGTCCCTGCCTTCTAGAATATCCATTCCTTTAAGCTCCTGCACTTGGACTTCACCTTACATTCCACACTCTTTTATTCATAAGGCATAAATAAGGAAGTTTGTTGCATTTCTCATTGTTACTTAATTAATAAATATCTAATACCCTTTCCCCAATTATACCAACAATTACTCATATCTTTGCCTTTAAATACAAATTTCCATAGTACAATATATAGTATATATTGATTTGGTATTCACACAACTGACCACAATATTCTTGCAGGTTGGTTATAATATGAAGCATGTTGAATTTAAACATTCACAAATTTTTATACCACTTAACAGAATCTTTTACTGTTGGCAGAGCTTTTTCTGTGTATTTATTGGTTTTTTTAAAAAATAAGTTGCCACTGCTCTTATCTTGATAAATTGTAAACAAAAACAGCACTGCCTTGATTCCAGTAAGGGTATCAATACGAACTATGGCACAGATATTCAGAACAGAGAGACTTTTAGTACATCTATTAAACTAGCCTTGCAGATATCAGTCACATAACTGCATGCCCTAAATACTAACAATTTATGACCAGCTAATCATGGGTGATCTAAATATGATTTACTTTATTGTATCTGCAGTTTAACAAAGGGGGTACTGGTGTAAAATGTCTAGAAACTGTGAGCTGGAAAATTTTTTTTTTTTTTGCTTTTCTGCAAGGCTATGTTCAAAACAAATTCAGATTAGAAAAGATGAAATGATTATGGATTGAATCATTAGCTGAAAACATTTGATTTCAAAATAATCCCTTCAATAATATTTGATAATTTATTTCTAAAGATAAAATAAGTGAATTTTAGAAGGAAAAAATGAAGTGACTTGTGATAATGTAGTGATTTTAAAGTTAGGCACAAGAAAGCAAACTTTATGTGAAACTGCCAGAGTGTGGTGAAATATGGCACCCAGGACAGAAGACAGCCCAGTCGGTACATCACCTGCAGGGAGCTCATTGCAGCAGGAAATGAAAGGCAAATTTTAGAGGGATAGATAAATGCTTTCCTCCCAGCCAGACTCTGTCTTGCTCCATTCTGAAAACTTAGCAAATGTAGGAGCCAGGGTGACTCTAGGGTCCAGGGGAAGAAGGCTGGAGCAAGCTTGGGGTCAATGGTGAGAAAGGATCCAACTGTGAACTTCACCTTCTATAGGACCCAAGACCCCAAGCATCCATGAGCTTCAACACCACATTCGGTACTACCAGGCTAAGGATGATCACTTTTCAGAGAAAGCTACCTTGGCTTTGGCCTCCATTGTCCAATTTCCTGGGTTATTACCAGGTCTGGATGTTTCCATTAGGTGCCAACGATGTGGAGTTGAATTTTAAAGATACACTGGACTTAGAGCAAGACTGAGTCTCTTTGACTACCTCCACAGTTCTGAAAAGGATAGAAAAAAATTCATATCCTTTCATATCCATGTTTGAAGTGGGGCTTGTAGTCATGCCCTCCCCAGGTAGCTAGGCCCACAGACCAAAGAGGACCCATTAGGAATAGATTCACCCAAGGGCAGTGGCAAAAGAGGTTGGGTCCAGCCCATAGGGTCCTACCAGTCAAATGAAGGAACCGGGGTGGATGTGACAACATTTGTCTTATCCTGGGTAAGTACATCTCCACTGTTTCACATACCACAAAGAAAGAGGTTGGAAACTGCCTATCTCTGCTGCTCCAGTGTTAAAGGGACAAATGGTGGGATTAGAATGTAGTATAGAATCTTCCTGGTTGAGAGAGTTAGATGGAAAGGCAGCTCCCAAGGGTAGAAATCTAGTATCCTCTTTGGGGCAAAAGAAACAACCTTATTTAATGTGCCCACCCCAAAACAGAGCACCAAGAGACTAACATTCTGACAACAGACAGCAATATATATGTATGTATATATATATATTCATTTTCTAGTATAAATCCTCAGTGTTTCATACTAAGGCTTAAGTTTTCAGTCACCTAATTGAAAATCCATACATAAATATGATTATATAACTAAATAACATGAAAACCTCTAAAAATAAAGGTTCACTACAGATGAAAACATTCACCCCTCATGTGTTAATGTACTGACTACCCCTCAATGGTGAACAACAGAATTAGACACAGCAAGCTAAGCATTATTTGTAATTTTTTAGAATGGATGCTGGACTCCTATTGCTTTAAAAATTGAGATGCTTCTCAAACTGCTCTTGTAGGAATTTATTATGTCATCCAGAGTGATTATTCTTTCTACCAAAATTTATTTATATCCCACCTTGCTATCAAAAAATATTTAAGGTAGCTAGTTTCTGTCAATGCTTTTATCTTTAACTAGTAACAAGACATTAAAATCAGAGGCGGATAACAATTCTTTCTCTCCAATTAATGTCAAAGCACCATTCAGCAGGTGAAAACAGGGATCAAATTCTGATGAAATTACAACAGCTTCCTGTACACTGGAGAAACCTTGCTCTTGAGTTATTTAACAGAGATGACAACAAATGAAAATTAGGCATTTAGATAGACATATAGATAGATAAGTGGTTAAATAGATAATATTTTTTGCACTGCTGACAAGGGTTTGAAACTCTGGAGGAGGTTTGGGGTAGTTGAGAAGACCTCAATGCCTTTACTATAGTATTGAACAAGCTTTCAAAATCTTTTTAAAGCCATTGAAAATGACTGATATTTGTGGTGCATGAAAATCATGGTTTACAGTTAGAAGGTCAAAGTTTAGCCATTGTCTCTACTCTTCAAGGCACAAGGACAAGTTCCAAACTCTTCAACTCATGTATGAGAAGCAGAGTGCCTGGTACCACCAGGAGATAGAAAATCAAGGAAGAGAGCCACAGACCAAAGCAAGAATGGGTGGTCCTTTGGAGTGGCCACAATTTTCAGCGATTGATCTCACATCAATAGCAGGCAGCTTCCTCACACTTTGGGTTGGGGACCAGAAGCTTTCCTGGCCTGAAGACCTTGGCCCACGATGCAGTGAGAGCGCACTTCATTCCATGACTGATTTAGTAGTCCCACTCCTTCTTACCGCGGGGCACAAGGAAGAGGGTCCAGAATGTTTCCAAGAGGATCTGCAATGAAGCAGACACTGTCGTGTTGATGATAAAAGGGCAAGAATGCAAAGTCAGTAGCCCTTGCTGCAAGTTGACAGAGAAGTAATATCCTTTATAGACACACCCCCTGTTACTTCACCAGCGATGTTCTAAGAACATTAAGGAAAAGAGAACCCACCCTCTTCTCTTTTCATCTTGCTATCTCCCTTGGTTTCCCCAAAATGGGCATGTATTAAATATCTTCTGTATAACTTATTCCCCACCATGAAACTTCATCAAAATGGAAAGAATCCAATTAATCTTCCTTGTTTACTTATTTACTTATTTTTTTGCTTGAAATATTCAATTTGTATTTACTGGTAGTCCATTACATTCTTTTGGTAGGAAAAGATATTGCACTTCTAAAACTGTATCAGAGCATCATTAAGTCAGAGCGAATAGGTAGGTAGAATGTATACTTTCCGAAGACCCCCTTCAGCATTTGCAGAAAAGCCCCCAGGGTTTCACCTCTATTTCAACAAACCATTGCCACGCTGCTGCTGCAAGATTTTAAAATACAGAGGAAGACATCAGTAGTCATGAGCTGTATGTAAGGTTGTGTTCCCAGCTCATGATTTCATTGTGCAGATGGGCACAACAATGACAAGGATGACTGTGCATGCGGCAGCTGCGATCAGAGCAGCTATCTTGCAGACCTTGGCGCGTCTGAATTCAGCTTCTTTACGTTTTAGTAATGAATCGTAGCCTGGTGTGTAAATATCTTCCATCCAGTACTCTAAGTTGTTTGGGTTTAAAGACTCTTGCGTCTAAAAGTGAAGAGAAGATGTTAGAAACATGGTGAATACTTGCAACCAGGTCAAAGACGTTTTGACAGTCATCACTCCTGAAGCACTTAAGAGTTGTCTGCAGCTGGGAATTAGAAATGACTGAGTGGCACGACACTGCCCACCAGCCCTATGCCCAAGACAGGCCACCAAGGACTCATCCCACACATCACAGAGGGCATCGGCCCCACCCTCACTAAAAATGTCGTGCTAGTTTTGAAACAGAGAAGCCCAAGGATCTTCTATCTATAAGCGGGCAAAATAGGAAAGAGACAAACAAGTCTCTACACTTCAAGGGCATACAACCAAGAACAGGTGGGCCTCACTGCAAGGGAAACAAGGAAAGTCACTGGAAAACATTCTCTCCCATCAGGTTTTAAGAACAGATCTGCTTGAAGCAAGGCCATCACTCTGAGTTAGTACTCGTCTCTGGGAAAAGCTTTTACTGAAAATCAAAGGCACCTCCAAGATAAGCAGTTCAAACAAAATAAAAAAATATTTCAACTTCAAACATTTGTCTGAGCAGGTCAGACTGCCACTTAAAGTCAAGGTCTACTGACTTGTGGTAAACCGTCCCCTCCCCAGCCCTGCCTTGGTGACAGTTCCAGACTTGGTGCAGCTTCCCCAAAGAGAGAGCTTTCAGTGACATTTGTCTCTTGGTCCCCCTGAGATTAATGAACTGTCTGCAGGATAAATATCATATTGAACCTGTATTGCTCATGAATCTCACACCACATTGATGGTTATAATCAATTTCCATGAAAAAAGGCAGTATTCTCCTTTTATGGTAAGCATTTAGCAATGTGAGTGTCACCCAAAAGCAACAACACATTGCAGTTCCAAGTGAGGTCACCCAAATCTTTGAAACACAAACAAAATATCCACTTTGAAGATTTTCTTAGATTGTTTAGTGCTCATAAATATGGGCACGTTAAAAATCACGCGCACACACACATAAACACAGGCTCAAAAAACAAACCCTTCAAAACTTAAAAAAAAAAAACTCAGTTGTACCGTGTTATTGGCGAAATAGCGATGATGCTAATACATGCTAATGATTCTCTGCCTGCCCTTACAGACCCATTTTCTGCATTTTTCCACCTTGTTCTGGGCTCCCAAAAGAATGGCCTGCGTGGACTCATCATGGGGGCTCCCCTGCCCTCTGGTTCCCATGTTAGTTCAGCCAGTAGAGACAGGAGAGTGAGGTGGAGGTATTTCTTCCCCCAGCTCCCTTCCTGCTGGGCTGCAATTGGTCCACAGCCCAGATACCATATTAGTGCCCGCTCCCAGAGCTGTGGGTCTCAGCGGATTGCCGAAACAACCCCCTTCCTTCAGCCCTTCAGATCCAAGAGTGGCAACAGCTTCTCACTGGGCGCTGGTCTCTGGGTGCTTCCATGGCTCTTGTAGCCCTGCTCATACCACCTTACACAGGCTACTCTTTAGCCCTCCCCATCACCGCCTTGAGGAGGCCATCTGCCTTGCCAGAACAACAAGCGAGCCACGCACTCCTCAGACTTTCCTGTTGCTCATGGTCTTCCAGTACAGGGGTCACCACCCTATGGCCCGCAGTCTAACCCCAGGCTGTCTTCATACAGCCCCTGAACTAAGAATGTTTTTTCCATTTTTAAATGATGAGGAAAAAAAAAAAGAATAACAATATTTCATGACAGGTGAAAGCTACATGAAATGCAGATCTCAGTGTTCAAAAATAAAGATTTGTCAGAACACAGCCACGCCCACTCATTTGCAAGTTGTCTGTAGCTGCATTCCAGCTACAGTGGCAGAGTTGAGCAGGTGTGACAGACCATAAGGCCCACAAGGCCGAAAGTATTTACTATCTGACCCTTTATGGAGAGAGTTTGCCAGCCCCTATCCTAGAACATGCTACATACCCTTGTACAACGGAAAGAAAAGAAGGGTTAGGGTTGCTGAAAATCTCCTCATTCTCCCTCCTCACTAAGGCATAATGTTTGAAGACTGTTGCTGAATTTTTCAAGTTATCTGGAGGTGTAGAAGGTGGCACTGGCTACCCAGGATACCCATAATGGAATCCGGGGCACTCTCAATGCGGGAAAAGTCCTTCATGTGCAGGGTGCTCTGTCCACTCTTCGGTCTTTGCAGAAACCCCTGCTACAGCATCCTCTGGGGGAGTCCGAAGAGCCTCTCCCCTGTTCTGCCTCTCCCCTGAGCAGAACTGCCGCCCTGAGCCATCGGTTAGAAAGTCTGTTCTTCTGCTTGAACCACAGCTCTTCCCCACCAAAGCTCTGCCTGCCACAGGCACTGGGACCAGTTTGCTCTCCTTGGCATGAAAGCCCTTTTACAGTTTAATGGACACTCAAGAAGGTAGACACGGACCCAAGGTGGGCATATTTTTCCTGGAAGTCTTGCTTGCAACGGTGGGTGATGTGGCCCCCAAAGGCTGGGCTCAGTGGAGGGCTGGACCAGCGAGCCCTTCCCGACCTGGCACCTTGAAGATAGGCTCAGGACATTACGGTTGAAACAATCTGTTATTCTCCCCAGTCTTCCCAGGGCTGGCCCAGAAGGTAACAGTTTGTAAATGACACATTAGATTTTGTGCCGTGCTCCCTCTGGCTCACATGGAAGAAAATTGGCTTCCTCTCATAGTTACATACACTTTATTATAGCTGGGATTCGACCTGTGAAATAAACTATTTTTAATTAGTTTTTTCAACAACTGCAAGCTTTAATGACACCAAGTAGCAGAGAGGTAATACCGAGGTTTCGAGGGACACAGGAGGTATACACAGTTATTAATTAGGCCTGTCAAACACTGGAAATAAAAAAGTGGGGGCTAGGTGGGGTTTGGTGGCTTATGCCTGGAATCTCAGCACTTTGGGAGGCTAAAGCACAAAGATAGCCTGAGCACAGGAGTTCAAGACCAGCCTGGGCAACATAGTGAGACCTCATCTCTACAAAATCAAAATTTTAGCCAGGCATGGTGGTGCGTACCTGCAGTCCCAGCTACTTGGAAGGCTGAGGAGGAAGAATCTCCTGAACCAGGAAGTTAAGATTGTGATGAGCAGTGTTGTGCCACTGCTCTCCAGCCTGAGCAAGAGTGAAACCCAACTCAAAAAAAAAAAAAGCCTGCACCTTTGTCTGCACCCTCAAGGGCCACCACTGATGACAAATTTACCTCTTAACACCAAGGGACCCCAAGAAGATTGTCCAGACTTAAAGCTGCCTTAACATAGTACCTGAGTCTCTACAAAAAGATGAAAATAAAAGGGGTGAGGTCTTACTGCCCTCACAAGCTTTGATGCTCGCTGTTTTCCTGCAAACACCCTTACAAGGCTATGGAACCTTCTCTTTCCTATTTTGTGCAACTGGATACACTCTCTGTTGCATTGTTAAGCAACATCACCTAAAGCTCTGTAACCCAAATACCTATTTTCTTTATACTTTTTATGCTTTTGTTTTCACACTTATTAACATTGGTGCATTCAAAGCGCACCTATCTGTAGGGGCGAAATCTGTCAGCTCCCTTCCTCCACACATTTAAACAAGGTGTTTCTCAGTCCATGACTCCTTCAATTAATCTGACTCTTTCCAGGTCATCCCATGATACTGGTGAAATACTGATTATTCTGCCAGTTTGCATGTCTGGGTCTTTTCTGACCCACCGGTGGCTCTTGGTATTCTAATGTCCACAGATCAAAGCTGCACAGGGACCCATCTGGGGGGAGCCAAATCCTTGCTGAGCCTGCTTGCCAATAGGAAGGTGACAGAAGAGGGAGTAACCTGAAGGGACAAGGGTCACGCAGTACCCATGGGGACATAACATACATGCATGGAGAAAGAAGATGAGGCAGGGCTCAAGGGGTTCCTGATGTCCCCACAACTGTCAGGGTCTGGCCAGAGCTGCCCCTTCCCATGATTGCCGTCATTTAGGGCCCAATATTAACAAATATCTTTGCCACCATTTTTGTGTGTGTGATACGAAGCTTCTCTGAACTCTAGTCAACAGGAAAATGAAATGGTGCAGAAGTGACAGAAGAAAAAAATTATGAGACTTATTGCCAGATGGTCCAGTACAAATATAGACTTGCATGACCTGGGGCAAGATATTGAGCTTCCCAGGGCCTCAGTTTCCTCATCTGCAAACTGAAGATGGCCATACCTCTTCCTGCCATGCAGGCCACTGTGCCTGGAACTGAGAGACTGCCGTAAAAAGCACGGGTAAATGATTTCAGCATCATTTGCCAGCCCCCAAATGCCTTCTTTTTCAGTGCCTATTTAGTGCCAGATACTTTAAATATGCAATTTTCAATTCTCACGAAAACTCGCAAGCTGGATATCCCCATTCCCCAGGTGAAGGAGCTGGGCCCTCAAGCAGGTGAAGTGGTTATGCCAGTTCGCACAGTGAAGGAGTCCCAGATGGAAACCCGGTGCTTCCAGAATGTACAGTCTTTTCTCTCTGCCACTTTTCACCTCCCACAGTCCCCCTTTGTCTTAGGGCGAGGTCATTTCAGAAGAGTCTCGCCCTACTGATCCCCACAGACATCTCCTGTCAGCTGTGATTCAAGGGCGTGCTCATTCTGGGGCCTGGACATGACTGGCACCTTTGATGCTATGGCTGCCTTGCTGCCCACGGAGTTAAGCCCACAGGTGGGGACAAGGAGCTTCCTTTGCTCCTGAGGTGACAGGGAGACACAGATCAATTCGATGTTCATGGAATCAGGTGGAGCTGCCCACCAAAATAAAAGCTTGTCAAAACCCAGCACTGTCTGTGAGTGAACAAAAAAAAACAAAAAGAAAACATGCCCTCCAGCACAACTGCATTCACAGAGCTTCCGGGGATGGCGCTTACCTGGGGCTGCTCCGTATGGAAACATAATCCATAGCATGGCTCCCACAAATATGCTTATCCCACGTGCTACATATGGAAGGAGAAATCAGCTTGTATTTCATTAAGCAGTTTGGCTCAGGTCTTGTGAGCAAATAGAATCAGCACTCGCTATAGTCTTAAAGGCATCGTTAGCAAATCAGATGGCCAATGAATAAGTAAATACATAATATATCAAACATTCCCACTGCTAAATGTTTACAAATAAGCAAAACAACAATCCCCTTGTTAAAAGTCTTCTGTGCTATGATTTATTAACGTCCAGAATTCCACGGTGGGGACCCGGGGAGTTGAGGGGTGTGGGAATGGGCTGGTCTAAGCCATCCGGGATCCATTCCTGCATTTGCTGGGGCCCTGTTGGGCTTACCCCAACCCCTACCCCGGGACGGAGAGAGGCTCACCTGCAGGTCCAGGGCGGTCAGCTTGCCCTTGTCACCCGCATTCCGTGCGTACTCCTCGATGGTCCAAGAAGGCTGGCCCCGCTTCACCTCAGCCAACTCAGTCAGCCGCATGTCCGTGTACAGGGGGTTGCTCTTCATGTGGGCCTTGAGGGAGGCAGGGTAGGGGTGAGGGCTGAACACCTGCTCCACCAGGAAGCCATCTTTGGGCTGCTTGGGTAGTCGGTGCTGCGGGGGGATGTCGTACTGCCTGTCTGCCTGCAGAGGGGCACAGAGAAGTCCAGACAAGTGACACAGATGCCACTGGATTTCACAGTGCGACTGGGTGGCCAGCAGTTTTTTTATCACTAGGTCCTGTAGACATCTGGGTCACAAAATGCAGTTACTGACAAACAAGGAGAAAGGATGAAAATATACTTATATTTGGGGAAATTATCTAGAGAAAGCTGATGACCACAATGGTGCTAAGATGAGCTAACATATCTGTGCTGGGAAGAGGTTATGCAACCTAATCTTATGTCATCCCTAGCATTATAAATCCCATAGGAAAATGGAACCCAGAAAGACCCACAGTTATTAATGACCATTACCACAGGTGGTAATGAGTAGACCTGGGACTTAAACTTGATCATCTGGCTTCAGAGAGTCTTAGCATAACTGGTGATACGACTCTTTCTTATATCATTTTGTACCTGGTACAGATGCGTAAAAAACATGGGTCATTCACTTCCTCAAGGAGCTTGCTGAAGCTCCTTATGCTTCAGCATAAGGAAGGAGTGGAGCCAGAAAGCTCATGCTGGGAGCCTCTAGTGATTTTCCCAGGTAGCAGGTGGGTCTTTTTCAGAAACACCTGCACAGTCTTCAAGATAAGGGAGCCATCTAGGTAAGAGTGTGGAGGCAGGACAGTGCCTAACACAGGTGGCAATCATTTATGCTTGATGCATAATGATCATTTATGTTTAATGCATCCCAAGGGACCATTGTCAGTGAACATGTTATAACTCGGGTCTTTAGAGACTTGCTTGACTTCAGGCTCTCAGGTTTCCACATAGATGGCCCTTCCTCTAGGAAGCACCTCCTGACTCACCAAAACTGGGTCAGAGCCCATCTATGAGATCCCTTAGGACTGTGTCCAGAACCCTCTGCCAGCATTTGTCACATTAAACGATAACTGCTTGTTTGCCCATCTGGTTCCTCCACTTAACTGAAGGCAGGGAACTGCCTTGTGCATCTTTTAATCCCCTGCTCCAGCAAAATAGTACCACCAAGTAGAAGACACTCCATCAGTCATCGCCAAAAGGATAGAAACCAATGATATGAAGTCATGTGTATGAAACAGAGGGCAAAAAAAAAAAAGTTGTGTATGTGGGTAATAGAAAGAGAAAAAAGACTGGGTATGATGACTCATGCCTGTAATCCCAGCACTTTGGGAGGCCAAGGTGGGAAGGTTGCTTGAGCCCAGGAATTTGAAACTAGTCTGGGCAATAAAGTAAGAACTCATCTTAAAAAAGAAAAAGAAAAAAAAAACTAGTCCAGCCTGTAGTCTCAGCTACTTGGGAGGTTGAGGCAGAAGGAGCCCAGGAGTTCAAGGCTGCAGTGAGCTGTGTTTGTGCTGCTGCACTCCAGTCTGAGCAACAGAGTGAGACCCTGACTCAAAAAAATAAATAAATAAAAATAAGAAAGAGAGAAAGAAAAAATAAGATGTGAGTCAAGGTGAGTGTGCACGAGGAAGAGAAGGAGAAGGAGTCTAGGGGACAGGAGATGAGTGTTGATATGTAAGAACGTGGCATGTACACGGGGTATATGCATGTGAGTGTGTGTACCATATATATGCACAGGCCTGGAAGCACATGCCCACCTATTGGTAAACCCAAACCACTGGCTCTTGTCCAAATACAGCATAACCTTTAGCTCTTCCAAACCATCAGGGTTGCTGACACTGGCACAGAGCATGCAGGATAGACTCTGTCAAGCCCACACAAGAAAAGGTTTCCTCTTATTTCTAACTCACCAAAGTCAAGTACCATCTAAGAGGCTTCCCTGGTCTTACCTACTCTGCTCATCACCACTACCCAACACTCATGGAGCACCTACTGCATGCAGGGCCTGCCCCCAGCCGGGGTAGGGAGAGATGGCAGTAATAATAACTATGGTGGAAGCCACTGCAAGTGTAGTTACAATGAACCAAGGGCTGGCTGTGTGTCCACCACTCCGCTCAGGGCTAAGTGTGCATCATCCCATTTCATGTTCCCAGTCATATTCTGAGATTGTAACTGTTGTTACCACCCATATGGATATGGAAACTCAGGTCAGAGAGGTTAAAAGACTGACCCAATGTTGCACAGCCGGTAAGTAGTAGAGCCAAGGTTTGAACCTGTTGTCACTTCTAAGATGGGAAGTTTAATTACTGTCTGTGTCTGCTCCCACCACTGAGGAGTTTGCATTCTCAGGGGACAGTCAGTATATTTGTGTCCACCATGTCTGAACAAAGAGGACAAAAAAGGCTAAGGCTCAGAGACCAGCAATAATCCCTGGGGAAACTTCCAGAGACTTATTAATTAAGAAGTCTTAAGAGAAAATAGGACTTAGATCAGCACAGAAGATGTGGACCAGACTGTCTTGGTGAAAGAGTCATGTGGAAAAAAAGGTGGACAGTGGAATAGGACCTGGGCATAATAGATGCTCAACCAGTGTTTACTGAATGGATGACTGAATGAATGAGCACAACTACTTTGAGGAAAAGCAGATAGATGTGTCAAGGTAGAGCAGGGCCCAGCAAGGGAGAAATAGAGCCTTCCAGCAGGGGACAAGTACATGAAATCCAAAGTGTTTCAAAGGCCTTGAGAAGTTTGAAGCTTGTTGCTGTGGCAAAGGAGAACCAAGGAAGAATGGGAACAGGAGGCCCTGCCCAGCCACAGGAAGTAGAGTTTTAGGAAAGTGAATGGAGCAGTGGTCCATGAGACAGGTGGAAGGGGGTGGGGCAGGTGTGCCCAAATGTCCCAGGTGGGAGGAGTTAAGAGTTGGGACTCTTAAGGGTTGGGCTGTAACTGGAAAGGAAGGCAGAGATGCAAGAACTATCACAAAAGATAAGCCCACAGGGTCTGGTAGCTGAACTAAACGTGAGAGAGCCAAGGAGGGAAGATGAAGGTCAGAGGGGGCCTCTCCAGTTTGAAGAATTGCTAGAATAGTGACCCCCCCCCCCCGCCACCTCAACCAGAATGGAAATAGTGAGAAGGAACACTGGCTTTGAAGGAACAGAAACATCTGGTTTGGGACCCATAGATTTTGACATGAAGGTATGATGTTTAGGGAGAACTGGCTGTCAGCAGTTTGTGATATGGGACCAAAACTTGGAAGCTGGGCCTGTGCTGGTCACCACCTTGGGAATCACCAGCCCATGGGAGGTAAGAGTCACAAACCAGGAGAGAGAAATGGGGACACAGGAGAGGACAAAACAAAGACGTCTTATCCCAAATATTAGCAACTTCCTGTTGCATTTCGTAGGCATCTCAAGCTTGTGGCTCTTCCTGTTGGCTTTGCCAGCCTTTGCCATTAGATGGAGTGGAGACACGGCTAATTCAGTTTAACTTGATTATTTCTCTCTAGCCATTTGAACCAATTTCCATCTAACCATTTGAGTCCTCTAAACAGCCACTTTTCAATGATATCAGACCCAAGGTTCTAGAAACATGGCCAGACCCAGGCACCTAAGAGACAACAACACAGTAACCAGAGGAGAGGACTGTCTCTAGTCCTGTGAGAGTAGTAGCACATGTCACATTCTGGTTGTTCTCCAACACCACACACTGTAAGTGGCTGCAGAAGGACAGAGTGGTGGCCAGCACGGAAACCAGAGGTTTCTTTGGAATCAGGAAAACAAAACAAAACACGTCTTTCGCTTTCTCCCCCACTTCAGACCCTAAAAACCTCCTTAAAACCCAATTTTCCTTCTCCTTCTCAGCACCGTTTGAGGAATTCAGCCTTCTCTGGCTCAGTGTGTCAGCAGCCGCCAATTTTCACTCCCTCTCTCTGATAACACAGTTCTTGGAGACCTCACCAGTAGAGCCCCCAGGATCAGTCCAATGACCTTTAGAGGCAGGAAATGGAATGGACACAAGTAACAAACTGAAATTGCACCACCCTGGCCTGAAAGGGGTCACTGTGGCCTACTTAGAATGGTAGAAGCAGCCACAGGTCCTACTGCAGCAAATCATCCTTATCGCAGGAGACAAGAAAATGAAAGAATTTGAGCATAAGTGTGAGCATTGATTCTAGAACTGATGTGGTAAAGTCTTCCATACACATGCAAAAGCACTCAGGCTCACATACAAAGAACATACAACATCCCACATGTAGAGACAAAACCGTAAAAAGGAAAGGATGACACCGTATTAAGAGTTGCTGTCAGATGGGCGCAGTGACCCACACCTGTAATCCCAGCACTCTGGGAGGCAGAGGCAAGAGGACTGCCTGAGCCCAGGGTTCAAGACCAGCCTGGACAACTTGGCGAGCCCTCATCTCTACAATACATCAAAAAATTAGCCAGACATGATGGCACACGCCTGTGGTTCCCACTACATGGAAGGCTGAGGTGGAAGGATTGCCTGAGCCTAGCAGGTCGAGGCTGCGGTGGCTGTGAACGTTCCACTGCACTTCAACCTGGATGACAAAGTGAGACTCCGACTCAAAAAAAAAGAAGAGTTGCTGCTGTCTTTGCATGGTGGAAGGTGGAACTATGAATAATTTCCGTATGTATCTTTTTTTCTAGTCAGCAATTTGTGTTACAATGAACAAATTATACCATGCATTCACTGAAGTCCATGAAAGGGCCGTATCAGATAGCACCCTTTAAGTCATGTCCCTTGTTCCCTGCCCGTGTCCTGCTGTTTCAGAAAGGACAGGAAGATATCCTTGATGATGCTTGCCTGTTCCGACACATCCCCCATCCTATGAAAATCTGTTCTCACGCCACCTGTCCAGGGCTCCCGACCGTACTTTCTGCTTTCGGCAACATCGCAGCATGTGCTCCTCCCAACTGACTGACAGCTTGGCAGAACACACAACCTGCCTGTGTTTTCCTCTCCGTTCCAATGTGCAAAGCCTGCCAAACCTGGAAAGATAACTAGCACACGGAGACCAGGTCTCTTTCTTGCTTTATGCAATGGTCAAGGCTTTATTATTATTATTATTTTTGAGTCAGGGTCTCACTCTCTTGCCCTTATAAGCCTTGACCTCCTGGGCTCAGGCAATCCTTCCCCCTCAGCGTCCTGAGTCGCTGAGACTATAGGCACGCACCACTACGCCCAATGAGGTCTCGCTCTGTTGCCCAGACTGGTCTCGAGCTCCTGGGCTCAAGCAATGCTTCCACCTCGACCTCCCAAAGTGCTGGGATTACAGGCATGAGCCACCATGCCCGGCCGATGTTCAAGGCTTTAAAATACACCAGGGCTATGGTGAAGCTGGTGCCGGATTACACGAACTTAAATGTAAATTACCTCTTTCGATTTTCGGTGCCAGTCCTTATTGTCTCCCGGGCCTGTGTCTTTGACCTCCTCCTCACTGAGGCCCACGCGGTTGGTGTAGGTGATGGTGCGCCAGTCTCTGGGAGAATTGGAGATGCTGGCGATTTTGGATTCTGTGGCGCTGTTCTCCTCCGTCAGAGACCTAGAGGATGGCCTGGTGAAAAGGCTTTTTTTCAAGGCCTTGACACGCAGGCTCTCGCTGTTGCTCCCGCTAGCATCGGAACAGCACCAGTCGGCACTGTTCTCCAGTTTGGGCCCATGGGAGCCATTGTGTGCACGGAACATACGGGGAGAGGCACTGTCATCAGACGGAGCCTCGCTCGTCAAGGAGTTCAGATCTATCTGCACACTCACCTTCTCGGGCTGCTGCATTTTCTGATCCAGTTTATTCAGCTTGCCCAAGACCTGGGAGATTTCCTCCCGGACACCCGACAGCGATTCGAGCTTCCGTTCGATCTCCCCAATCCTGAGCACCAGTTTGCACACGCTGGTCTTCAGCTCTTCTTCCGAATGGTGGCTGTTTTCAGGCCGGGGGCCCTTGTCTCCCTTGCTGTTGGGAAGCCCATTCGCGACCTTGGTTAAGTTGTGCTCTGGGGAACTGTCACAGTCCGACTTATGGAGCTGAGACAAGGAGCCCGTGCTGTTGTAGCACGACGACTGGATCACTCCCGTGGAGCCACTGATGCTCATGTCGTCGAGAAATCGGAAGATGTCACTGATGTCGTCGCTGACGATTTCCGAGTCGTCGTCCGAGTGTTTCATGGCATGCCTGTCACTGTACTTGCCCTGGCCGGAGGCGCACAAGTCTTTGCATTTCTTAGGCTCCAGCACGTGCTGCTCCGTCTGGGTGCCCACACTGCTGGTGTCCGAGCTGAGCTGCCCGCTGGTGCAGCTGATACTCTTGTCCTTAAACTTTTTGACGGGTTCATGCTTCTCCAGGTCAACGGGGGATGAGATCTCCTTAGATTTGAGCCCGTTTGGTTTCACTGCATAGCCCACAGGCAGGATCGGCTGTTGATCCTTGGGCATGAGGTATGCCGGGCGCCTGTCTGAGGCTGGGAAATTGGGGGCCTGGCTGCTGGGACTCGGATAGCGTAGCTTCTCCTCAGAGGGATTTCTATTGAAAAAGGACCGCTCAAAGTCAGGGACTTCCTCCGTGTTTAGGCTCCAGCTTTTGGCTGGCCACGGGGTCTGCTTGCTGGGCCTGCCCGGACAGCGCCTGGCTTCCTGGGTTCCCATCACGGGAGTGGGTCCAAAATAAGTAGAGGCTTGAAGGTCATCTAAGCTTTCATGCTTCGCTCGCCTTTTGTCGGGAACAGGGGAATATACTGGGTTCAGGTACTGGCTGTTATAGGGCATTTCAAAGCTGTGATTAAAGAAAGGTGTCTTGTGTGACTCCTTTCGACTCTGGGGTTCTCCATGCTCCCCTTCTGCTTTGCTGGCGGGACCAACCAAGCTGGGGGACACCGTCATAAGATTGTGAAAGTCCTCTTTGAAGATGTTCCTTTTCTGGACACAGGACTGGACCACAAATGGCTCCTCGTTGGAAATGAAGGTCTCCTTGATGCCCTGGTTGATGGGCAGGGAGTCCTGGTCTGAAATGGACTCATTCTCAATGTTCATGGGGAAGTACGTCCTCTGCATCTCGCAGGGCTGAGGGCTGGCGACAGAGTACGGGGCCAGAGCCTGGAGCCGGTCCAGGGAGGCCGCACGGTTTTTCCCCTCTTTGCTGACCCCCAGGAGGAAGTTGGGCTCCGAGGCAGGGACAAATTGAGGGCAGTCCTTACAATCCATCTTTCGGCACTTGGACGACTGCCGGGTGGGATAGCCCCGACTGAACGACCTCTCACTCAGCTCACAGTTCAGGGGCTCACACTCGGCTGCGTTGCAGATCTCTGTGTCTGACCTGCATGATTCAAAGGACGCCTCCTTCTTGCGTACCTTCTGGCGGCCAGTGGGCAGCTTCTCCTTGGCGGCCCCCCCATTCATCTGGATCAGGTTGAAGATTGTCACGATGTCTGCTGCCACCATGATCTTCTTTGACTGCTGGTTATTCACGGTGCATTTCATCTTGTCTTTGAATAGCGTGGCTGGAAAATTGGGGTCGAGACAAGCTGTGTAGAAGAGCACGCTTCTCAGTTTGGCGAGCTGCGACAGGTCGAACCTGGCACAAAGGGACTTGCACAGGTCCTGGTAGGAAACAGTATTTTGCTTGCTGTCCAATTCCTCCAAGATCTTCACCAAGAAGAGGGAAGTCTCCTGATTGGTCTCCATGGTTTACAATCTCAGAAGCTCGCTGAATACACTGAAACTTCAGGTCAGTTCTACAGTGACAGTTTTGAAAAAGAGGGGGGGAAAGAAGAGGATTATAAACACCAGTGGAGCTAAGTCAAGCTTGTCATTAACCACCCAAGGAAATACAAAGAAACCATTTTCAGGATTAAAAAATGTATTAAGGGCATTAAAAATATTTGTAACATGTGGCTTAGTAGATCCCTTCCCAGTAATCTAACTTAAAGAACGGATCAATGACAATGATTATACATAAAGATGTTCACTATGATGGGATCTATAATAGTGAAAAAAATTAAAGCATCTTAAATGTTCAAATAATAGGGGAATACATAAATAAAACATGTATTACAAAATTCATAAACAATGAATTTTTGCAAACATTAATATTATGTCAATAGCATCATTACACTGGAATATTACTCATGAGTAAGAAAGAATGAGTTACTATACATGCAAGGATACGAAGACCCTCAAGTGTATTGTGCGTGAGTAACAGAAGCCAGAGTCAAAAGACTACATCTTATACGATATGATTCCATTGAAGGACATTCTGCAAGACAAGTCAGTGGTTTCCAGGGGCTGGATGTGAGGGAGGAGGCTGATCTCAAAGGGGCTCAGAGAAATTTTCTGAAATGATGGAATTATTCTACATTTTGGTGGTGGTGGTGGTTGCATAACTGGGTACGTTTGTCAAAACTCATGGAACTACACACTAAAAAGTACAAATTTAACTATCACAGAAACGAAAAACTGAATACCGCATGTTCTCACTCATAAGTGGACCCTAAATATGGACACATGAGCAAGCACAAAGGTGGGAACAACAAATGCCAGGTACTGCTGAAGGAGGGAGGGAGGGCAGACAAGGGCACACAACCACTCACTGGGCACCATGTCTGCTCCCAGGGGACAAAGGGCTTGCTAGAAGCCCAGACCTCACCTGCACACGATTTACTTATGTAGCAAATCCTATAATTGTACCCACAACTATAAAAATATTTTTTAAGTGTGAATTTTACTGTATGTAAACGATATGTTAATTAATAATTGCATAATGAAGATTTTACAAAACAAAACTATAATATTGAGTGAAAACAATATGAAAGTAAATCTGTATAAGTTCTTAA
Source organism: Tarsius wallacei (assembly GCA_963574415.1). Taxonomy (NCBI): domain Eukaryota; kingdom Metazoa; phylum Chordata; class Mammalia; order Primates; family Tarsiidae; genus Tarsius; species Tarsius wallacei. The sequence goes on from CAUYQG010117571.1 coordinate 35,525, forward strand.
TGAAATAAGATTATACATTCTTGGAAACAAAAATGAAAGAAAATAATGTGCACTAAAATGTTAAGAGTCATTAAGTTTGGATTGTAAATGTGGACTTTTTTCTGAATTTGTAATCTCTTTTCCCCAATATTTTATTATGTAAAATTTTAAATATACAGCAAAGTTGAAAGAATTTTATAGTGAACACTCATATACCCACCATCTGGATTCTACCATTAACATTTTACTTTATTTGCTTTACACATATCTATCCATCCATTCATCATCAAGCCATCTTATTTTTTTTTTACGCACTTCAGAGTAAATTGCAAACATCTGTACATTTCCCCTCAAATTCTTCATTATGCATATCATTAACCCAAGTTCAATAATTTTTACAGATTTTATTTTAATGTAAAATTTACATACAATGAAGCACACATATCTTAAATGTACATTGGCTGGTTCTGACGAATATGTATGTCTGTGTAGAAACCAAAACCCCCATGAAGCTCTAGAATGTTCGCATTGCTCCAGGAAGTTCCCTCATGTCCTTTTCTGTTTAGTTTCTGTTGATTTTTTATAGGCCATTTTTCTTTTTTCATTACCATGTCCCATATTATCTAAAATTCCTACAATAGGCACATGTTATTTTGAAATGGGAAGAAAAGATACATTAACAGATCTATGATGGCAAAATTAAAAACACCAAACCAAACATTTAACAAAATTTTATAAGAGACGATAAAGCCCCTCATTGATAAGACAGACACAGGTTCTGACATTTCCAAGGACACACCAAATTACACAGTGTGTCAGTTTCCTCTGTCACACACTGCTTAGAAAAGGCATTTCGACCATTGACTTATTGATTTGAAAGTTAACTTAGTCCACACAAACCCAGCCCATATTCTAAGGAAACAGTATAATTTCTTTGGATTAAATTTTAACAGCTCCAGGTAATGGGCTGTTTCTCCACCCTGAGGGCAGCTGCTCCCAATAGGCTTCTGGAAACATCAATTTGGTTTCTCCCATGAAAGTCTGGAGGGATATGCAGAGACCTGTGGTTTGCATTTTCTTGTGTGGAAAGGAAACAAAGCCTTGAAAGGTTCTGTTCCTGCCCAGAACAAGTTGCTGGGAAGCCTATTTCTCCCCCACAGTACTCCAGCCTTGGAATCCATGTGTTGAAAGCATTCAGTGTCAGGCTGTTCTGGCTTGTTCGAGGTGGGGACCACCTGCCATGCTTGGGTTTCAAGTAAACACATGGGCATTGAAGTCAGAGCAAAGGATCAACAAATGTGACTTTGTAGTTTTGGTGACACCAAACACTTCCCTAGATACTCTTTTACTTAACTCTTCTAGGCCTTTTTTACTTCAACTATTACTCTCCGACAGATGAGGAAATGAACTTGGAGAACTTAAGGAATTGGCAGCAACTGGGAGCAACGGGATTTAAAGCCAGAACTTCCAAACTAACCCCATGTGTGCCCTGACACACCTCCCAGGAAAACCCAACTTTGCTTCCCTGGAAGGCCGTCTATAGTTTCTATCCTGCTGTCCATGGCTCAGGAAGTATTCATCTCAGATCAAAAGAACGACTTGGAAAACCACGGCCCAGAGTCTCCTGAAGTGATGAAAGGAAATACAAACAATATGGTAAACTTGAGTCATTTTTATCAAAACTGAAATTAAGGGCATGAGTGCATGCGATAATCAATCATTGCAGGGAAACGTAATGATTTGGGTTTCCACAATGCACCAGTGAGAACCAGAAAGGAACAGCAACAAAAGGGAGAGGGACTGAAAAACGGGTTTCCAGGCTCCGTCGTGGTGTAATAGGATCCAGCCCAAAGCATGAAGCCATTGGTGGGCTACCTTATCTGACCACACAAACAACTCTGTAGGGTAGGAAGAACACCTCCTTTCACAGATAAGGAAACTGAGGAACTGAGGAGAGGGAGAAGTAACTGTACAATCCAGAGCAGTGATGTGAGTTGCCCGGGGTCCAATACTGAGTGAGGGGCCCACGTGGCCTTCAACCCAGGTCATCTGATGCTGCTGAAGGAGCACCAGATTCAACCTCATGCCGGGAGAGGAAACACATTCAACCCATGGAGATGAGTGGAGGGATGGGAGAGCCACTGTGGACTAATGGGGTGAGTAAAGGGATGGGAGAGCCACTGTGGACTGAGCTCCTATGGTGTGCTAGGTCTTTGCATGAATGTTACACAACAGCCCAGAGACAGAGGCATCGACATTCCTCAGTCTATTCGAAAGAAATGAGGAAAATGAAGCTAGATAAATTATACTGAGAGCGAGATAATCATCTGAAGCCAAATCTAGTTAAATCTGAAGCCTGGCTCTTTTCTCAGTGACAAAAGAGCAAGGTAGAAATATCAGCCCCAAATCTCTGAGGGCTGAGTAAAAATGCCTTGGAACAGATATGTGCATGCACACACACACACACATACAGGCTCACACTTACACACACACACACAGATTCATGCTCACACAGACACAGACCCACACTCACACAGACATAAATATGCACACTTATATCTACACAGACACACTCACTAATACTCACACAGACATACATTTACACAAAGACATACACTCACAAAGACCTACACTCTCACAGCTCACTCAGAAAAACACAGACACATACCTACGCACAGACATAGACATACACACACAGACTCACGCTTACACAGACATACACACAAACACATTCACACTCTCACTCACACATGCTTGCCCACTCTCACAGACCTACACAAATACACTTACACTCTCAGCCATACTTCCGTACACCCACGCATACACTCAATTCACACGAGTTCACAGGCTCACATTCCCACACACATATGCATCCACAAACATTCACACGTCTGCACACACACACACACCAGCACACATGCATACATATTCACAAACACTTATCTACCCACACCCATTGGCACACTCACACTTCCCCCATACTCTTTCTCTCCTGGGACCTCTCAGCTCTGTCCTCGGGCGCCTAAGCACCCAGCACATCATGATGCTCTGGGAAAGGCTGAAGGGCTGACAAATCCGCCCTCTCTGGCACTGGGAGGCTGACCTTAAGGATGCTGCGTAGTGCCTGTCATCAACATCTTCAAGAACAACAACAAAGACTTGGTGCTATCCCCCAAAGGCCAGTATCACCCCTCCAAGTGGGAAAAGCTCCTTGAAGACTCTGGGTGGCAGACTTCAGGGACACCCCCCCCCCCACTCCACCAGGCCTGGGGACTACTTGCTGAGGATCGGCCATGCCCACCATGGCTGGGAAGCCGGCAATAGGAGCCCATAAGCAGCAGAGACCTGGAAAATCTGGAGGCCAGCGGGCATGAGATGGGTGAGGGGGTGGGGGCGGGGATCATTTGCAGCACATCATGCCTGACTGACCCCACAGCCAGGCCTCCCCACCCCTGCGTCTCCTAGACTCCTCGGCATGAAGGCCGGCTGCCACTTGCTGCCCACATCCTCCTGGAGTCCTGCTTGCCCACAGCGTCTCCTCCCACGGCCCTTCTTCCCCCAGGTCCCAGAGTTTCCATCACCGGTTCCCTTCGTTAGTGCTGATGGCTCTCTGCCTGTGCCTCAGTTACAGCACTTATCACGCAGGAGTTCTCAGCCAGAAAAATTCACCTGGGATGGTTTCAAAACCTGGTGAGACCTGGCCTCCCCAACCCTAGACCGACTAAATCAGAATTCCTGGGAAGAGTCCAGAACGTCAGGTTTTTTCAAAGCTTACCCAGAATTTCTGCACCGTGGGCCTTCAGATTATGGGATGGAGAAATCTCATTTAGTAAGCAGGGGGGATGGATTTGTGGGGTGAAGCCTAGTGGTTGAGAGGATGAGGGAGGGAGGGAGGGAGGGCACACAGTCCTGGGCTCAGACTCCTGCCCTGTCCGTTACTGGCTATGCAACACTTGGGAGGTTATATAAGGTCCCCAGCCTCAGTTGTCTCATCTGTAACAATGGATTTAATTAACAAGCATATATAAAGCACTTAATAATAAAGAGGGGGCAGGCAACCCCCTCGGGTTCCCTTCCACTGTGGGAACTATTCTGTATCTTGCTTTCTAAAATAATAATAATAATAACAACAATAATAAAGAGGCTCCCACGTGATGGCCATTCAACAAAGGACAGCTGTCATGGAATCACTGTGGTGATGGGAATACTAGCAGCTCCAGTGGGTTTCGTGCCTCACAGAGCCTCCTGCAGGTTCTGATGGAGGACTACATGAGTATATTTTGCAAAAAAACAACTCCATTCTATGCAAAGAGCTAGACAAGCCTACCTAGAGCACGATTTCAGCCTCTCCAGTTTTACATTTTCAACTTCTTTAGAGACTGTTCATTTCCCATCATAGAAAATTTCATCCTCACCTGCATGCGTCCAAGGATCTTCATTGGGTCCATGAGTGACTGCTGTCTGGACTGTACACAACCTCAGAGGGAAAACAAACTCACTGCAAGGCTCAGGGTTCAACTATTCTTTAAATAGGAAGGAAGTTCGCAAACCGACTCCATGAGCAAGTTCTGAAAGCCAGCAATTGACATTATTCACTAAGTATAAACAAGGTGCCCCCTCATCACACATACTTTAAGCCCACAGCCCTCCCTCATCACTCATCTGCCTCACGTCTCCTTGAAGATTCTGCTGACATTCAGCCCTCCAAAAATTCTGTTCTGAGCACCCAGTATGTGCATGAGACTGCACTGAGCACAGCAGAGAGGTAAAGGTGCGGATCCCCTAGAGCCCACAATCCCCAAGAGGAAAACAATCTTTAGAGAGGGCTGGATAGGACCACAGTGAACAACCCCCTAAGCTCCTCACTTTATGGACAAGAAAGCTGGACTTCCAGACAGCAACATGACTTTCCAAAGATACATCTGGAGTCAGTAGTAGACCTGGCCCCAGCACCCGGGGTTCTTGACACCTGGCTTGTTTTCACAAATGTCTGCAAAAATGCCCATTCTGATTGTCAAGGGCCAGGGGGGCACGAGCAAGGGGACCCAGAGAGGGGACGATGAACTCCAGTCATGGGGAAAAGGGAACACTGGCTTCACAGAGGAGGTGCTGGCCACAAAGACCTCGGGGGCTGAAGAGGAGGAGGGTGTTTGATGGTCTCGGGGAAGGGGACAGGGCGGGTATTCCAGGCAGAGGGCAGGATGCATGAAGGTGAAGGAAGCAGGGAAGAGTCTGTCTGTCTTCTGGACAGAAGGAGGGAGAGCCAGAAAAAACAGGTAGGATTTAGACAGGGCATGCTAGGGTCTGAATGTGTCCTTTGCAAAATGCAGGTGTTGCCAATGTGATAGTGTTAAGAGGTGACATGAAGTAGTATTAAGAGGTAGTATTAAGAGGTAAGGCATATAAGAGTTGATTAGGCCATGAGGGTTCCTCCCTTGTGAATGGAATTAAGGCCCTCATATAGCTTGTTCTTTTGCCATATGAAGGCACAGCAAGAAGACCCTCACCAGACATCAGAAGATGGTGCCTTGATCTTGGACTTCCCATTCTCCAGAACTATAAGAAATAAATCTCTGATCTTTATAAATTACCTGGTCTCCGGTATTTTGTAGCAGCAATACCAATGGACTAAGACAGGGCAGGACACTAAATTCTGAGCTGGGCGTCTGGATCCAATCCTACAAGTGACTCTTTCACCCAGACACAGCCTTCCCCCACAGAAACTGATAGTGAAGGCTGCAAGGGATTGGGAAGGGGGTTATGCTTCTATTTAAGATCTATCCCTGCAGACCTCAACCCTAGTGCAAAGCCCTTGATTCAGAAGTCAAGAAGTTATGGAGAAATTTCCAGGTCTGGAAAGAAAGTAAGCTTAGCTTCCACACTTTCTTACCCTCTTCAAAACCTCCTGCCCATGCACAGCCAACAGGGGAACTCCAGGCTCTTCAAACTCCTGAGACACGAGTGTTTCCACTAGACAGCAGTCTGTAGCTTCAGGAATGGCCAGAACAAGCTGCCTGATTCTTCTTCCCATTACACTATGGTACCTTGTTCATTTCTCATGCCATAACTCTAGGCATGATAAATGTTGTTGCTCTTCAGTCTACAAGGCTAAAATGAATGTCCACCCTTTCACAACCTTATGCTTTTTTAACTGCTCAAGCTGTTGGCATTTAATGTTAAGCAAAGATGAGCAGAAGAAAGAGAAATTCAGTTAGGGATATGCTTTGCAGTATTGCTGCTTGAATCTTTGGATGAAAGACAAGGTTTCTGAATTTCATTTTCACCGACTCCCTCACAGGCTTAATCTTTCCTTCTGCCACCAACAACCCTGAAATCTGATGAGAATAAATGATATAAACCTTGAATTGGATAGTAAAACTCAGATACAAAGTATTCTTATTAAAGCTTTCTTATGTGTCATTATACATCGATCTTTCAAAAACCAAAATGAAGTACAGAGATGTAGCATGGCCACAGCATTCTCACTTCACACTCATGAGAAGCACCCTGCAACAGAATTTATCTGCAGTGTTCGTGTAGTTCTTGGCGTGGTGTTGGCCTGCTTGTTTTTAATTTTGTCGTTTTCATTGTTGTTGCAGGACGGTGCTTGCTACTGTGATTTAGTGAAACTATAAAAGGAAGGTGTCAATCTAGGAATCTAAAACTTGTGATTAAAAAAAGAATTTCTACATTTTTTGTGTCACTGCTAATAAAATTTCAAGCTGATGGGAGAACCTTTTCTCTTCCAGACACAGCCTTTCTCCACAAAAAATGCTGCAGAGGGCAGCAAGGAGTTGGGAAGGGGTTACCCTTCTGTGTGTCAAGACAGCCCCGCAGACCTCACCCCTAGTGCAAAGCCCTTGTTTAAGAAGTCAAGAAGTTAAAAAGCAATTTCCACATCTGACAAGAAGGTAAGCTTAGAAAATGTGGAAAACCTCCCATTATACACACCTAGAAATGCTGGATAAAATGCAATTTTTTTTTTCTTAACATGCACAGCTAAGCTTGCAAGCAGAGAGCAAGCTAAAGGTCCAGGTGCCAGAAATAGAGAAGTGATTGAAAATCTTGGAGGTAAGCCAAAGAGCTTGTACTGTGGCTGCCCCGGGGGTGTGGGGGAATCTGCCTAAGGTAGGGTGGGAGAGGCCTTCCATGAGATGGGGAATGAGAACACAGGCATCCGCATACAGCTGAGACCCTTGAAGGACTATTCTCTAACTTTTAGTGAAAGGAAGAAAATATTTTTTAAAAATCTACTCATCTGCAGTGACAAGAAACGGGGTCATTTGTCAGACTTTGCCTGAGCTCTAGGTTAAATAAAGTAAAAAAACTGCCCCTTAGAAATATAAAATAAGGGCAATGTCTTAAATATTTTAGAGCCCAAATCTATGCTGCCACAGGGTATAAGAACTCTTGAGCTAAGAAATTAATGTAAAAATTGGTTTCTTGCTGATAATATCCCTGAGTGCAAGCAGAAACAAGTGCAAAACTACTCTGGGCAATCAAAGGTACAAAGGGGCACCACAGAGAAAAGAAGCCATGCTAAAGTTGAATTATAATTTTAAAAATTACAAAACTCAAGAGAAAGCTACTCCACAATAAGTAAGAATCAGCATGCATAAAAGAACCAGCAGGATTAGAACCTCAAAAACTTCATAAAATAAAACCAAAATCTAAAAAAAGTATAAATAGATTTAAAATAAGTAAAGATATAAAAATAATAGAAAATCGAAATAAGCTGGGCTCGGTGGCTCAGCCTGTAATCCCGCGCCTTGGGAGGCTGAGGTGAGTGGATTGCCTGAGCCCGTGGGTTCGAGACCCGCCTGGGCAACTTGGTGAGACCTCATCTCTACAATAAATCAAAAAATTAGCTGGGTGTGGTAGCACGCGCCTGTAGTTCCAGCTACTCGGAAGGCTGAGGCGGAAGGATCGCCGGAACCAGCAGGTCGAGGCTGTGGTGGCCAGGAGTGGCCACTGCACTCCAGTCTGGGCAACAGAATGAGACTCCAACTCAAAAAAAACAAAAGAAAATCGAAATAAAAGAAGACACTGTAGAAAAAGAACACACAGATCTGGAAAAGAACTAAGCAGTACTTCTAGAAAACAATCATTGAATAAAAAACATAACAAACAGATTAAATAACATTAGATGTAAGCGAAGAAGAAATTCATGAATTAGAAGATAGGTCTAAGGGAACTTAGCAGAATGCAGCACAAAAAGATACAAGATAAAATAAAAATGAAATTGGGTTTGAGACATGAGCAAAGAAAGGTAAATTTCAATAAATATCTATTTGGAATTTTGAATTCTAGGGAAGAGAAAAGAGATGGCAGAAAGATGATAATCAAAGTGATAATGTCTAAAAATGTTCCAAAATGAAAAACATGAAATCTTCAAATCTGGGGAGCGATGTAAGTACTAAATACAACATATAAAAATGAATTCACCCTTAGATACTTAAACACATAATATTAAAACTGATGAATACCAGAAACAAAAATAAAATCTTGCCTAAAGAATTTAAATTACTAAAACATAATATATCTAAACACAGATTTTTCAAGAATAAAAACTTAGACTAGAATAAATAGAAATAAAAATCTTAATGTGCTGAAGAAAAATAACTTACAGGTCACAATTCTATTACCAAATAAACTATTTTTCAGGAGTAAGAATTTTTTTTTTAATTTCAGACAAAGATTTTATTGCTTATGTTTCTCATTGTAAAATCTATAAAGAAGCTCCTTCAGGCAGAAATTGAATCCAGAGAAAAGAAACTGATAAACATACAATTAATTCTAATTTTGTCAACTGTTTAACACTGTACTGATAGAGGAAGCAAAGCTTTTTAAGCATTACCTTGTGTTATCTGGAAGAAGAAAGAAATGTTAAATAAATTTACAAGTTAAATCAAATATATATACTAGAAAAAAATTATGAGTAACTATTAAAACAACAGGAAGAGTTTGTACAACCTAATGTCAGACTTCTAAATCAATGTGGAGAATACAAGGGTATAAAACCCAGTAAATTAATAGAACACAGGAAAGAGGAGAAATAAAGAAGCAAAGGCAAAGTATGATTAGTAAAAGTCATAAATAAAATGACAGAAATATTTCCAAATACATCATATCACAATAAATGTAAATAGTATAAATTTACCAGTTAAAAGACTATGACTCTCAAGATGGATTTTTTAAATTAAAAAAATGCAGTCAAACGCTACCTATAAGAAATATGTCTAAAAATACTGTCACAGAAATATTGGAAGTATAAGGATGGAGTAAGACATATTAGTCAAAAACACATTAGAATGTCGTTAGTATTTGTTATAGGCAGAATATCATAGTTGTTAAAAATTATAAACTCTGGAGCCAAACTGCCCAAGTTTAGATCTTAGCTCTGTTAGTTATTACTCTGGAGCATGTTATTAGTCCCTCTGTGCCTCCATTTCCTTATCTGAAAAATGATAATATCTACCTTATATGATTTACTTTATGTAAAAGTTCCTAGCATACAGTATGTACCCTATAAGCATAAGCTATAACATTATTATATAATGCTATATAATATAATTTTAATGTTATTTATTATATTAACATAAATGTAAAGATATTAAGGTTAAAAAAGTATGATTAGGGATATAGAGAATTATTACAAAAATGATAAAGGGAATAACTTACCAGAAAAATAAAACAATTCCAAACATTAAAACTTGTGAACTGTAGCTAAAGCTGTTCTTAGAGGAAAGTTGATAATGATAATATGAATTTTGGAATAAAATGTTGAAAATCAATGAGCTAAACATCCCACTCTAGAAGTAGAAAAAGTCAACATAGTAAATACAAAGGAAAGTAGAAGAAACAAATCATATTATAAGAAAAATTAGTGAAGTAGGAAACAAAGAAACCAAAAAAAAATTTTTTTTAATGACAAATGAAATCATTAAATCATTTGCCCTCCAAATCCACCTCTAAGTAGTTACCCCAGAAAAATACTCACATGGGTTCACAAGGAGGCAAAACTGTTATTACTTTTTAATAGTAAGAATACAGTGGGAGAATAAACTTGGATTTATTCATATAGTTGATATTATACAGCAGCTAATATGAATTAATTTATTTATAATAAACTTGAGGATAAACCTCAAAAATGTAAGAATGCATGCAAAAAGACAGTTGCAAATAAAGCTATCATATCATTGATAAAATTTGAAAAAAAAAGTAGATTAACTAGGGATATAGATATAAAAGTAAAGTGCAAAAATATATATGGAAATGAAGTATTCTAGGTTTGGAATAGTGGTTTCTGAGAGGGAGAAGAAAAGATGCGGTATAAGGCCTAAAATGAAGGCCTAACAATGATGTGCTGCTTTGACATCTGGTGAAGCCAACAGGCCCTTGTAATGGCCTAACTACATGCTTTCCTCCCCACTCTGCTCCTGCAGAAAAAGTTCCCTAGCCAAACCACCTTTCTAATTAAGGGACAAGACACAATTCCTACCTATCCCTGAGTAGTAGGTTTTGGTTCCCGACCAGCCTTTGGAAACATTCAAACAAGTCAGTCACATCCTCCTGCAGGAATCAAAAGTTACCTCACCCTTTTGATACTACAAAGTCTGCCTCTCACAGCTCCTGTTTGTTCACTCTGTTCCTGAGTTCAACTCCCATGTGGCCCCATGTGTTGTGTGGTGTCCTCCCTCCACTCTGCTGGGATGTGAGGTGATTAAGAAATTGTCAGTTGCATCTGTCCAGTGTCGGTGTCAGGTGTTCAGCCATCTTCATAACCGTAGGGTGGAAACCAGTGGAGTAAGCACACGGACATCAGTTAGGTTATTTTCTGTAATGTTCTTAATTTTTAAAAATAAGTACTAATTTTAAAATAAATAAGCCTCTAAAAGGGTAACAAGGTAAATAAGCCTCTATAAGCTAACAAAACTGACAAGACAATCTTTTGCTATTGTTTATGCCTTGTTGTTTTATTAATTTTTCATTTTTATGGGGAAAGGCCATGAATATCAGAGGGAACATTAAGTAATTATTGGCTTTCAGTTAATTAGCTAAGAATTCTGGTCAAAATGGTCATCTATTTAGGTAACTAAATATTAAAACTTACTATAAGGTTCCTATCATTATAATTTGACAGATAAATCAATGGAACAGAATAGAAAGACAAGAATCAAACCCAAATATAAATAAAAATTCAATAAATGATGGAGGTGGGCTTTCAACTCAATGAAAAAATAATGGTTTATTCAATAAACATAAATGTGTTTATTAGTTATTACTGGAATCATTGTTTAACCAATTAGTAAAAAATTAAGTTAGCCCTCACTCCTTGCCATATACAGAATTAAATTACAGATGAAATAAAAAGAAGAAAATTTGAGACAATATTTATATAATCTGTGGTTGAAAAAGTATTTTTCATGTAGGATCCTAAAAGTTGAAATCATTAAGATGACTGATCCATTTGAATAAATAAAAATGAGTGACTTACCATGTCAATAAACATTAAAAAATTGAAAAAAAAATAGAATGCAGAAAACTACTGTATCTTACTGAAGGCTCTTAAAAATTAATAAAGAAGATTGAACAACCCAAAAGAAAAACGGTTACAAAGAAAAAGAAGCAAATAAAAAATGTGCAATATTTTAATAAATAAAGAAAGCAAAGTAAAACAACAATTTGTTTGGGTAGTATTTCTAAATCAAAAGAAAATAAAAATATTCTTTCTGAAGTGGAAAAGCACTAAATGCCATCAGGCTTTTGCCTACTATTATTTGTAGCCAGCATATAATATATTGGTTATAGAGTTTATAACCTATACTCTTGATTTTGGTTAAGAAGAAGGCTCATACCACTGTTAGAGAGAATGAGGGAAAATAGGTCCTCTTGTGTATTTTGGAGAAGTATACATCTGTGTGACTATTATAGGAAGTAATCAGCAACAACACTGGAAAATGTGCATATCCTTTAGACAAAGCAAATCCATACTTGTAGGAATTTGTCTAAAGTATATAACCAGGTACATGTAAACAAAGTGCTACAAATATATTCTCTTTCATGTTGCTTAAAATGAGAAAAAATAAGCAATAATCTTTGTATCCAACAATTGGTTACATAAAATTATGTCAGATCAATTTGACGGAATACCATGCAGCCATTAATAAGCCGTGTTATAGAGAGATCTGTATTGGCATGTTTAATTTTTTTATTTCAATAACTTGAGAGGTACAAATAGTTTTCGGTTACATAGTTGCAAAGAAGTCTGGGTTTTCAGTGTACCCAGCAATCCCACCTGCGGCATGTTTAATTTTTAATGATGTATTCTTAAGTAAAAAGTGTGCTATCAAATGTTATACTATATGACATACATTTTATATAGACACACATCCTCTATATACTAAAATGTTAATAATAATTATCTCTGGGCAGTTTCTTCTTCCTTTCATTTCAGGTCTGGATTACTTAATGTTCTAAATATGTGATTTTCTAATAAAAAATAAAGACGAAAGGATTTGAGGCAAACCCCAGCAATGGGAACTTGGGGAAATAACTTATCTCTCTAATCTTGGGTTTTCTTATCTATAAAAGGAGGTTATCAAATCCTCTTCCTGGGATGACTTAACAAGGCCAAATGAGATAAACGTGTATTCATTAAAAAATATTTATTTTGCAGCTGATGTGTCAGGCACTGTTTTAACTAGTGGCAATACAGTGGGGTCTAAGGCAGACAAAAAAAACAAAACAGAACCCTGCCCTCGTGAGGCTATAGTCTAGGGGAAGACAGGTAACAAGTAAAATAGAAAGGTGAAATGTAGCTGGGCTCGGTGGCTCAGCCTGTAATCCCGCGCCTTGGGAGGCTGAGGTGAGTGGATTGCCTGAGCCCGCGGGTTCAAGACCTGCCTGGGCAACTTGGCAAGACCTCATCTCTACAATAAAATCAAAAAAAGTAGCCGGGCGTGGTAGCACGCGCCTGTAGTTCCAGCTACTCGGAAGGCTGAGGCGGAAGGATTGCCGGAGCCCAGCAGGTCGAGGCTGTGGTGGCCGGGAGCGGCCACTGCACTCCAGTCTGGGTGACAGAGTGAGACTCCAACTCAAAAAAAAAAAAA
>CAUYQG010117572.1:0-25918 GCA_963574415.1 Tarsius wallacei
AGTAGACGCCTCACCAACCATTATTTGAATGCTTTTGCATCCACTGGCAATAAGGGCCTGTATACAATCTATTCTAAAGAGTGAAAAAATGGTGATTTTTCTAATTCCATACTTGGGAGACCATGATTCATGAGTCCTTTACATGTCTTCACATCTTGAAAGCAGTGATGCCCACAGTTTTCACTTCAAAATGTCTTTCAACGATATATTTGTGATGAATAAGTTCAGGAGTAAAAATGACAACTTCCTCTGGCGCAGAGGGCAGGTTTGTTTGCTGTTCAGTGTAATACAATAATGACTCCCTCTAGAACAAAATATGAGTATGTTTGTTTGAAGTCCATTATAAAATGCCATCGTTTATAAAGCACAAGTTTCCTCTCCTTTCACTGTTCACTGTGTATGCTGTATGCTGACATCATCGGACTCTCGTTACATCATCCGGTGGGAATTGAAGTTTGGGAAAGGAATGCAAGCAAAATGGCTACTGCTATTGATTTGAGTAATAAATTGTTCTTTTGCTGTTACCCAGGAGTCTCCTGTCTTCTGCCAGCATCCACAAAACTAGCAGGCTAACTTCCGGTATCGCAAGTGGAATAAGATCTCAGGTTCTTTATAAATCTTGACATTTATTGGCTGGAACTCTTCTACAAAGAAAATTTCATTTTGTCACATACTTGGTTGCCCTAGGAGAATTTCATATAGACAAAGGAGGACGATGCCTATTTTTCCACATCTATACAAGTTTTCAGAATGAAGTACTGTGCATCAGGAACCAAAAAATTATACTTTAATTGTTGTTTACTCGTGTGTCATTACAAACTCATGACATTTTATATCTGACTTACAATCACTGAGCACCATGGCTTTGAAGCTGAAATTGTCTCATCTTTGGCCAGTGGGCATCATTGATGTTGGCTTTGGTGTTCATTTGGCATAATTCTATCAGATTCTTATAAAGTCCATGTTTTCTGGTTGACATTTCATGGGCTCATTTCTTCCTTTCCCAGGAGTTCTTGTGGGAAATTCTATATGAATATTATCTTCTAGAGGTTAGACACTGACATGTTAATAAGTTTTTATCATCTTTAGATATTGAAATAAGATATGTTTATTTTTTTAAAAAAATATGAGTTTATAACAATATTTCCAGATAAAAATTCAGATTTGGGGATTTTTACTAAACTTAGATGATTTTAGTTGCATTTATATCTATTTTTTTAATGCTGAAAATACTGTTTTCCAGTGAAATTAAATTACTGATTTACTATACTTACTGTAAATAAATGCTAGACAGATAAATCTAAGAATATCAATTTCAATATTATTCTGAAAAATAACACTTCCAAATAAAGTTTAAAAATTGTGTCTGTTTTATGGGCCTTAAGATATATACTCAAGAAGTATATGGTCTAAATCATAGGTTTTACCATTACTTCAAATAATTTTATTGTGATTAAGATGCCAACTTGACATACAATTTTATTTAAATGTTTTCAATTGTTTATTTCTAATTTTAAAAATGTTATACAGTAGAATTCTCCTTCTTGGGTTTCAGTTGCATGAGTCTGTACACATGTATGAATGATTTTAACCGCCACCATGGAAAGGACATAGAATAATTCCAACACCCCAAAGAATTCCCTTCTTTGTATTCAAACCTTCCTCCCTCCTCCGCAAACCCATCCATGAGATATTTACCATTGGACTGATTATCTTATATGTGAATTGCTGTCAAAAGTAAATGTGTCCACCTATTGGATTTGTTTGGGTCTTTTGTTACTTATGTTTTCCTGGAGATATTATTTAAACATTATTTTTTCTTGGTTCATTGATTTTTTTAGGGTAGTTTAAGAATATTCAAATAGTATGCCTTTGCCAAGATCTTGCACCCATTTGAACACCAATTGGGCTCCACTGAAAAGAGCATTCCATAAGTTAATCACAGTGTGCCTAACCTACTTGACAATGTGCAGTTTTGTCCAAGGCAGCAAGAAGTGAGTAATATTTATATGGTGCCTAATCTATGCCAAACACTGTGCCAAGGATTTATGCCATTGTTTAAATAAGTTCTCCAAAGTTCATGCATCGGAAACTAATCCCCCATGCAACATTACTGGGAGGTGAGGTCTAATGGGTGGTGTAAGTCATGAGGACTCTGCCCTCTTGAAGGGATTAATGTTATTACTGTGAGAGTGGGCTTGTTAAAAAAATCCATTTTGGCCTCCCTTTGCTCTCTCTCTTGTGCATACTCTTGTCCTTCTGCCCTTTGTCATGGGATGACCCAATAAAAGGACCCTCACCATATGTAGACCCTAGACCTTAAACTTTCTAACCTCCAGATCATGATCCTAAAAATTTATATTGACTATAAATTATCCTGTCTCAGATACTAAGACAATTTAATATGTTATCTCATTTACTTTTCATAATTAGCTTTTGGATTTAGCATTATTATTTAACTTATTTAAATTTTAACAAATATGGTCTTAAGATTAATTCATTCAGAGACACACAGCTATAAAAGATATGGTCCACATTTATGGTAATATCTGTCTATAACTCTCTAGCTTCATCGCTCATACTCTTCCAAGGTGCCTCCTGCGAGATTTGGTTAAAATTCGAACTATCTTTCTCATGGAGAGAAATGAGTAGGCAACTTGAATGCATTATTTGAGCTGAATATTTGTATATTTAAATTATAATTAAATTAATGTTAGCCTAAATATACAATATCACTTAGACAGAAAATGTCCCTCAAAAAATATCAGTAAAAATACAGTTGACCCGCAAACAATACAGGAGGTGGAGGCACTGGACCCCCACGCAACTGAAAGATTGAATGTAACTTTTAACTCCCCAAATCTTTACTAATAGCCTACTCTTGACTGCCTTTCCAATAACTTAAACACTCAACAAACACGTATTTTGTATGTTATATGTATTATACATTGCATTTGTATAAGAAAATAAGCTAGAGAAAAGAAAACATTCTTGAGAAAATTTTAAGGACGAGAAAATGTATTTACTATTCGTTAAATGAAAGCAGATCATGCTAAAGGTCTTTATCCTCATCAGTCTCCATGTTGAGTAGGTGGAGGAGGAGAAGTAAGAGTGGAGTTCGTCTTGCTGTTTCAGGGGTTGCGGGGGTGGAAGAGGTGGAGGAGGTGGAAGGGAAGGCAGTGGAAGCAGGCATGCACTGTGTATGAAAAAAATGCATATAAAAGGACCTGTGCAGGGCAAATCCATGTTATTCAGGGTCAGTTGTTCAGGTAGGGATCATTACACTTGAACAAGTCTAATTGATAGCGATAAAAATCAGATGACAGTCTATGTTGGGTAAGAGTTGGGTGGAAGAAATTGCAAAGAGGTACAAAGGAGCTTTTGGGGGAGATATAATTCTATAACTTGATTATGATGGTAATTAAAGGAATGTATAGATTTGTCTGAAATCATTGACTCATACACTTAATATCTGTGAATTTTATTGTATGCAAATTATACCAAAATATTTCTTATACTATATCTAAAGATGAGATATGGCTACAATATCTACTATCTCAAGACCAATGGAACTCCATGGAAAATGAAAACCTAAGACTACAAGCAAATATACAGCATATTGTTTTGAGTAAAGAGATTTAAATTACAGTAAATCTTCTAGCACTTTGGAACATCTCTAATTAGAGAAAAACAGAAAATTCACAAGTTGAATGATTTTTGGAAACAAAAGTAGCAGAAGTTTAAAAACTCTTACAAAATTAATGTAGTGATAAAAATCCAAATAAGTAAAACTGCATGCAAGTATTGCAAAAAGTAAATATTAATCATTTTAGTTATGATTAATTACATACATCTATAGATAATCAATTTTGAAATAAGCAAAATTAATATTTTAATTAAAAATTGTATTCTCTCTTAAATAAATGGATAACCTGATAAATAAAGCTAGAAATATTATCAAAAATTAGAACCAAAATGGCATTCTATACCACACAATTTATTTTCAAATATTTAAATAGTGATTCTTTCTATAAGTTTTGCTGAGCAGAATATATAGAAAGCTTGCTAGTTCACAAAATTTTTCTCTCTGGTTTCAATGCATATGCAAAATACAAAAATCAATCATATAAAAAATATACACAGTTACATGGGTTTTCTAATGGAAATGCAATGCAATACAAGAACATCTATCAATGTATCACACCAACATATTTACATTTTTAATGGTCATCCAAATTTCGTCATTCTAATTATTAGAATCTTTATGAAGGAAAAGCTTGGTAAGTTTGGTTATTACTTAATAAATATTTTCCTTAATTTTATTTTAAAATGAGAAATTTTAAGTCTGATAACTACAAAGTGACTCATAAGACTGAGTCTCTTATGAAGAGCATTATAAACTATGTACAAATATACAAATATAAGCACACCTAACACACACACACACACACAAACTCATGCACACACACAACCCTATTTGAAGATACTGGAGAGTAGACAAAAGCAAGTACATCCTAGACGGATGTTGAAAGAGGAGATGTCTTTGGGTGATATGTTTACTTGTGCAAGTTTTTTTTTTTTTTCAAAATGACTCTCCAGTTCACATAATGCAGCCTATCAAGAACTCAAGAAGAAAATTTTAGTCTTATTGTCTTCAGACTTCAAAAAACAGAGTTCAGAGTTGCCTGAGAAGTTGAAAATTGAGGAGGAGAATACCAGCAAGGAGGGAGCTACAGATGGGGAGAGTTGACAAACCTACTTATAAACCTACTTTCTCTAATTCTTGGCAGTCCATGAGTCGTGCATGTGAAGGGGGTGGATACCATGAAATCTGATTTAATACACCCACTGGAAGCCTTAAAAAGCTAAGCAGAAGTTTTAACTGTCATCCATCTCATAAAAAGACATATATTGCCATTTGAGTCCTGCCAAGTTAGAGTGCTTGGTAAATATCTCATGCTTTGCATTGAAACATCAGATGGAACATGCTTCAGGAGTGAAGACTATATCACAAAAATAAAGAGATCAGTCCCAACCAGTATAAAATAAACCTCTAAAATTTAAAGTGATTAGCCAGTCTATCCAAAGTTTAAGACAACAAAAGTCAGCATTGTCAAAAGAACAATAACAGGTTAAAGGATCTCTCTAACATATTACCCATCATGTCCAGTATGAAATAAAAGTTAAAGGGCATGTGAACAATCAGAAAAAAATGTGATGTGTATAAAAGTATTTGTAAAAATAGACTCTGAGATGACCCAGATTTTGGAATTGCAGGTAAGAACTTTAACAAAAAAGATGATCAAGTGAGTTAATAGCAAGGAATTGGGAACTGTAACAAAAAAACTCAATTGAATTTTAATGTGTAAACGCCAATATAAAATTTTTTAATTTCATATATGGGCATAAATAGAAAATTGAAGACAACCGAATTAATGTTCATTGAACTTTAAGGCTGAATAATAAACAATATACAATCTGCAAAAACACAGAGATATGTTCAGAATAAAAGCTTTGGTTACATGAATTTTAGCCTACATGTAATTTGAGGTCCAGAAAAGAAAAGGAAGAAAATGGGGCAGAAGAAATAACTGAAGAAATAATAATTGAAATCTTCCCTAAATTTGGTGAAAAACATTGATATACAGACACAGAAAGCCCAGCAAACCTCAAGCTGTATAAATACAGATAAAACTGCACATAGAGAATTATGTTTAAACTTCTGAACACCAAAGATGAGAAGAGAATTGTAAAAGCAGATGGGAAAAAATATATTCAGAAAAATAACAGTATGATTAATGCCAGACTTATCAGTAACAATGGACATATAAGACAATGGAAAGACATTCTAAGTGATAAAAGAAAAAAAAATTCTCTATTTAGAAAAAAAAAATTGAATTTGAAATATAGATATGCTCAGATAAAATTTAAGTAGTAGATAACAGAGTTTTTTTTTAAGTGCTACATTTCCCCAAAGCAGAAATATAACAGATGTGATTATTTTTGTAGAAAATATGAAAACGAAACTTCTAAAACTAATGTATGAATTATACTAAGTTACTATGTTCTTATTATTTTTATAATATAAAAATCAATTGTAGGATTTATATTTTAGTGGCAAACAATTGTAAAATGCACTTAAAAACAATTTATTTTATAATAGCATTTAAAATTGGGAATCTGCCTGGGGAAAAGGGGGCACTCCTCATCAACAAGGGTACCTGAATAATGAACATTTGTATACCTAACCCAGAATTGTACTTCACACCTTTAAAATAAAAAAAAATTAAAAAGCATGAAATACCTAATAAATTTAACAAAATATTTATAAGACTCACACAAAAACTAAGAAACGGCTGAGAGAAATTAAAGATAACTTAAATAAATGGAGAGATGCCATGCTAATGAATTGGAAGACATTATATTGTGAAGTGGTCATTTCTCTCCAACATACATATAAATTAAATAAGTTCACAGTCAAAACCTCTACATATGTTTATAGAAATTGGCAAGCTATTCTGTCGTGTATATGAAAAATATGCAAAGGAGCCAATATAATCTTAATGAATAAAAACAAATTTGGCTATCTTTTTTTTTTTTTTTTTTTTGAGTCACCCAGGCTGGAGTGCAGTAGCATGTTCACGGCCACCCCAGAGTCAAGCCACGGGCAGAGTTCAGGCGATCCTTCTGCCTAAGCCTTCCAAGTAGCTGGAACTATAGGCATGCGCCACCACACCCAGCTAATTTTCTTTATTTATGTAGAGATGAGGTCTTGCCAGGTTGCCCGGGCTGGTCTCGAACCCGTGGGCTCAGGCAATTCTCTCACCTCGGCCTCCCAAAGTGCTGGGATTATAGGCTTGAGTCCCCGAACCTGCCGACTTATTTAGAGAGGTACTACAACCTTCAGTATTTAGGACATGCGGTAGAGGAATAATTACAGGTGGATATCAATAAGACCAAATACAGAGACCAGAAATAGACTCACGCTTATATAATCATTTGATTTTGTCCAAGGTGTTGAGAAAACTTAACGTAGAAAAGGCATTTTTTTTGAACAAGTATTGGACAAATGTACAGAAAAAAAATCTTAACCTCCATATTTGATACATCTATCTCTAATTTATATGATAATGGCTGTTTTAAAATGTTCTTCTTTAAACATAAATTATATAAAGGTAATATTTATATAATTTAGTATAGTAAAACATGCTTATACATTACATAAATAAAATATAAAGTATATTTTGTAAAAACATAAATGTATGCATGTATACATACCTTTTAATTAGAAGTCTATTAGCTAATCTTAACTATTATTAGCGAAAATGTCTTTATGGTTAAGAATATCTCACAGAAAATAAAGTTGTATTTCTACCTCAAGGTCTTATGCAATTGTAGCATGAAGCCATCACTCTTCTTGCAGTAACTAGACGTACTTTGATAAAATACGGAAATCATACCTTTTTGAAAACATCAGAGATCTGTGGAAACCAAAATTCTGTAGAAAAAAGAATTGTTCTTCCCTGAGCTGAAACTGACAACCAAATTTTTTCCTGGGGTCTTTTGACTGGCTATGATTCGGACTGATGCATGAGGGGGGGTTGGGCAGAGAGTCTCATCTGGAGACCACTCCATCACCTTGTAGGGGTAGAACTGTTCTGTAGCTTGACTGTAGTGATGGATATATGAGCTCACACATGTGACAAATTTGCATAGAAGTATGCAACACACAGACATATGCACATTAGTAAATGTAAATCTAGTGAAATCAATAAACTTATTAAATTGTATCACTATAAATGTCTTACTTGCAATATTGTACTTTTATTGCTCATTTATAACCACACCAAGTTTTCTCTAACCCATCTCTTCATTCCTCATGCCTGGCAGTAACAAATTTGTCCCTTCTATAATTGTGTCTTTCTAATGCCTTTATATCAAAGTACATGCCTTCCTTATCACTGTGATAGGTCTCAGTTTCCTTGAATTATAGATACATAAGCATGCGGAGAGCAGCTCTAGGGATAAGGTTGACTTCCTCCCACCATCTTTCCTCTTTTCCAGCACCTTGTGGGAAAAAATCACTTATTTTATAAGACACATCTTTTATTTTACTACCTGTTTTCTACTTACAAGTTTCTCATTTATGAAATATTCCTAATACAAGTCCTACATAATGGGAACAGAATCCATGAATTTATCGAGATGTTATCTAGAAATGCATTTGCTTGCCCTGGATTTGTGCGGCTTTGGGTAGGACTGCTACAGCTTTTATATTATTTAGACATTTATCTCAGATGCACTGACAATTTGTTTTCATCAAGAGCTTTCAATCCTCTGCAGACTTTACCTCACCCTTTCTTTCTTTTTAAAAATTTTGCAGAAAGAGGGCTATGGATAGTCAGCAAATGCTTTGTTTTTAGCCTCAATGATGAGGACTCAAGAGAAATTTGGAAAGAAATAAAGATATCATAATTCAAAAAAATATAGCATCCTCAGATTACCTAAATTCAGAGAAAGGAAAATGTAGGAGGCTTTTAACTATCATCCGTTGGCCGGTCGTGGTAGTTCAAGCCTGTAATCCCAGCACTTTGGGAGGCCAAGGTGAGGGGATTGCCTGAACCCACAGGTTCCAGAGCAGCCTGGGCAACTTGGCCAGACCCCATCAATACAATAAATCAAAAAATTAGCCAGGCATGGTGGTGTGCACCTGTAGTTCCAGCTACTTGGAAGGCTGAGGCGGAAGGATCACCTGAGCCCAGCAGGTCAATGCTGGGGTGGCCATGAGCATGCCACTGCACTCCAGCCTAGGTGACAGAGTGAAACTCCAAAAAAAAAAAAATCATCCATTGACATGGCATAGAGAAACAAAGGACATTAAGCATAAAATTTGAGAAACTGGAAAGCTTTCACAGTTTAAATATATTGAAAAACGCACTGTAAATGAAAACTGAGAGTTCCATGGGCTAAATCTGCATCATGAAATACTGGACGCCAAATTATACTATTAAATATGTGTTTAAAAGTCAAACTCTTTTTTTGGACATACGAAAAAAGGAATCATGAACAGAATTAAAAATTTTATTAATATATGTATGTGATACCGAGAGAAAGCAATTTTGTTTTCAAAAGAATATTGAATTCTAACTTCAAAAGAAAAAAATCAAGACTTTATAAAATTACTCAATATTAATATTATAGTATTTAGCTTGACTGGGAATGTTTTCTAAAAATTAGGGAAAATATTAAATTACATAACTATAGAGGGAAAATATAAAAAAGCATAACTAGAGTTTAAATAAACAAAATGTAATTTTTAAAAAAACAAGAAAAATATAATAAAAAGAACAGGTTAAAATATCTTGTCTGCGACACTGGGATAATTACCCATCAATATTTGAAATAATTTACTTTTCTAGCTTTATAATCACTATTACATCCATTGCCTTCCTTTAGCTTTAAGACAATTAACAGAGCAAGCACGGGCAGTGCTTTTCTCTGACTAAAATAGTGAAATAATTGCTAAATTTCTATAATTATTTTCAAAGAGAGTTGTTCAGAAAGATGACCAAACTGGCTATTATACTTGCTTTATTGAAAAGAAGTAGATATGAGTGCATTTAAGTCATTTCTTTTAGTACTATTTCTAAAGCTTAAAATTGCTTTAGTTCTAGATATTTTAAAAACATTTCTTGGCCCAGTGCGATGGCTCATGCCTGTAATCCCAGCACTTTGGGAGGAGGAGGCAAGAGGATTGCCTGATCTCAGTGGTTCGACACCAGCCTGGGCAACTTGGCAAGACATGGTCTCTACAATAAACAAACAAACAAACAAACAAACTTAGTCAGGTATGGTGGTGCACGTCTGTAGTTCCAGTTACTTGGAAGCCTGAGGTGGAAAGATTGCCTGAGCCCACCAGGTCAAGACTGCCGTGGTCGTGAGTATGCCACTGCACTCCAGCCTGGGCAACAGACTGAGACCCCAACTCAAAAAAAAAAAAAAATTCCTATTCAGTCACATTTGGTAATTTTTTCCTAATTTAATATAATTATGCATCCATATAGAAATCATCATATGAAGGAAAGCACAAGAAAGTAATAAAAATAAATGTGCAACTTCATGGTCCAACTCCTTGTGCAAACTTCAGTTACTTGCTAAGAGTGTGTGGAATATAAAACAGTAAAGTGATGGAAAGCTGGGTCACTCCTGTCAGAGACAAGGGTTTGAATTCTACCTCTGCTACTTATGAACTGTAGAGTTAAATACATTTATTGAAGTGTGTGACTTTAATAAATATATCTAACTTTTTAAGGCAACAATTTCATCATTTGTAAAACACACACACACTTATACACATGCATAACTAGAAAGTATAATTTGCTATGTTGGAAACGTCAGGTTGCTTCGGGAAAATGTCCTGCCAGACTCTCAGAGACCCCAAAAGAGAAGGCACTATATTTGAGAGACTGAAGAAATGACCTGGAGACAACAGATGAAACATGGGCTTTATTTAGGAACTTACAGGGAAAGTGGTCCAGGAGTGGCTGACTGGACAGGCAAAACCTGCTCCTGACCGTAAAAGGCACACAGGTTCTGTAGCATTTTAACATATGATGAAATGGTGGAGTTTCTGGTGCCCAGGTGTATTGTGAGAAAGGGCTTGTACATAGGTACACAAAATGGCTGTAAATTTTCTCTAGGGGTGGGATTTTTTGGGATTATAATGAGCCAAAGGTGAACTAAGGGTAAGCAAAAGGTATGGGCGTTGATCCAGGTGGCCGAATCTGATCTGAACCAGGCCAACTGTTTCAAGGAAGTGTGCCCCAAAACATTCACTTTGCAGAGCTACAAGATGTGTACAGCAGGCACAGAAAACAATTCACTCATGGCCTCAGTGTGCCCTGCATGAGCATACACAAAGCCTGAGGGGAAGGGGACAGCCTAAGCTGGCCACTCCAAGGATCCCTCCCCAGGCTCCAGCCTCCTGAATAGGGCCGTATCCAGGGAATGTTCATGTTGTCACTAAGTGTATGTTGCCCTACACAGGTTACAACTCTAATTGGTCAAGAAGTTTTTGGGGGGAGATTGCATTTATATGTTAGCTATTCTAGAATTGTTATTAATACAGTTATTTAATTACTAGGGTGTCACAGTATACATCCCTCAGAGGACTTTAAAGTAAAATAAATTGAAAGAAATTTAGTCTTTAAAAAAAAATTAGAGAAAGAGATCCAAAATGAGTTGTTGTCAGAGGATACTAACTTTATTTCTTCATGGTTTCTCTTTCACAGATCATGAGTAACTTTAAAATTTCCAATTTATGTTGAATTTTTTCTATTCCCCTTAGATACTGTTCTATTTATAACCCAACTGTAGCATTTGATCCTGTTCTTAAATGTATCTTAAATGAAAAAAAAAAGAGTGTAAATTGAGGCTGTCCAGTGAGCAGCTGTTAAGGTGATAGTAGATTTTTATATAATTTTAAAGGAGAGTCAATTACAGGAATTTTAGACAAACTGGAACTGACAAAAAAGATTTAAAGAGCTAGCACATCGAAAAGCAAATACACATTTTCTGTAGATCACAATTTAAAGAAAATGCTGAAAATTTTAAATTCAAATGTAGGAAAATTTAGCTTATTATTAGAAAAATGCTACTAAATAAATAAGAAGTTTAGAAATTGAATGGAGTATCTTGCAAAAACGGTGAATATACTGGCATTACAGATTTTCACTTAAAAGACAGATAATTCTTTTAAGAACATAAAAGGAAATACAGAAAAAACTCATAGTTTGCATAAGAGGCACAAAATAACAGAATTTGACTCAATAACAGTGATCTGTGTCTTCATTGATATCTCACTACCTTAAATTCTCATACTCACTTTTTCAGAAAGTCCTCTTTACTGTATTTATAAAATATGTCATATTTTTCCATTCTTTTTCCAAAGTATAACTGGGAAAAAAATGATAAAAACATGGCCCATATACAGAATGAATATATGTCAAAGATTTATCTAAATTATTGATTGAGAAAACCCGTTGAATAATAAAATGGGTTAAAGATCAACTACAGAGGATGTGTTTTATATATGCTACCAGAAAAAGCACATTAAAATAAGTTTTTAAAATTAGAGAGACAACCGGCTAATGCTGTACATGGCAATACACTGTAACTTTGGGACTATGTTTTTACTGAACAGGGATCAATTACATCTCAGCTGGGCAAAAATCTACAAGTTACCTCTTAAACATAGAGTCTGTGTTCTAACTAGTTTGTATTCTGGGTCCTAACATTCCATGAATGAATATGGAATTCGTATATATACCATGTAAAAAAACAAACAAACAAAACATTTTTGCTTTATTTACCATTTTGAATTCAATTAGGTTTTTTTTAACCTATAATGTTATAATAAACTTTCACTGGAAAATTACAATAAAAATACAAGAGTTTTCAATGCTAATATAAAGATTAGAAACTTAAATTGCTAATGCAAATATCTCTGTGCCTATTAACAATATATTGCACATGGTGTCTGTAGACTAAATACAGACATTATGGCAGTCTAGGTCAGATTTTTTAAAACTTGCCGATAACCCAAGCTAGGCCAGACCTAGGTTTATTTGACATATTAACCACATTTTCTTCCATGGTCTCCCCATTTGCTTGCCTCTGTGACTGGAAGCCTCTAACTTCTCAGTGAAACTCCACAGTCCTACACTAGATTACTATATCCCACATTGCACCCCAACTACTCAGAGTGCTGAAGATCTCCTGCCATGGTCATGTCACCCTGCTACTGACATGGTTCCTTCAATATTTTAAATGCCCCATGTCTAATTTGGTTTAGCAATTTCCAAGTGGGAAGATGTCTTCTATCTAATTTGCTTTATTATTTGCTAAATAGGAAGATATTTCATGGCAAATGTCATTGACGGATGCTAATAGCTGGTGATATCAAGACATTTAAAGAACAGTAAGGCCCAGGAACTTAACAGTATGTATATTATTCTTAATGTATTAGAAAATATATAAGGGATTTTTAGCCTATGCTATGGACACGAACCTGTGACATTAATAATGCGTACCAGCTAGTTATCAGCACTGATAACAATTGTAACTTTCAGAGTATTTAATATTTTCCAGGTTCTAATACATTTAAGTTGTTATTTCTCTGGATAGCACTTGTATTTCAACTACTTTCTAAAGCTTTTATTTTCACCAAGAAAAGTTTCTAACACTTAATAGTAAGAAGAATTCTTTGGACTTCCCAATCCTTGTCTGTTAATGGTTTCTATTATCATTCTAAAAAGCAATGGTCTTCAACCTTGGCTTCACATCAAAGTTACCTAAGCATCATTTAAATTTCCTAATGAATAAGTCACATATCTGATAAGTTATATCAAAATCCCAGGGAATCGGTATATTTTAAAGTTTCATGGTGATTCCAATGTGCAGTAAAGGTTGAAAACACAAAACACTGTCCTAAACCTTCTGATGATTCCTGAAGCTAAATTCTATATATCTAGAATGCGATTATTTTAGAAAACTATGATAAAATAACTTTTCAGATTTGTTCCTTTTCTCTGTATTGATTCATCTCTCTAGAACTTTTTCTGTGACCTGGGTTGTTTTGTCTATATTGATTTGCGTGTGTGTGTGTGTGTGTGTGTGTGTGTGTGTGTGTGTGATTAAAATATTCTTATCACTTTTTCACAGGTTTTGTATTGTTACTCACACAAGATTGAAAATCAAGATCTTTTGGTTATGTCATTTCTTCCTTCTATTCTCTAGCTACTGCTACTCCTAGTAAAATGTGCTGCGTATTTTAGAGATTTATTTTGTCAAAAACTTAAAAATCTATCTTCCTTGTCCTTAATTTATAGATCATCGTTGCTTTTGCTGTATCCTCACTTCTTAAGAAAATTCCAGGGCTAGGTTGGAAGTTTTCCATGCCAGCATTACCCACAATATATAAGAAAATAATTGGAAAACATGATACAAGTTCCTTGAGTGTGATTCAGTGGGAACCCTCCTCAGAATAGAATCTCTAAAGCAGATGGCATTCTAGATACTTCATGCATAAATAACCATAATTCTCAGACTCTCCACTGTATTTTTCCTTATTACTTTTTTCTAAACTATACTTTTATTACCAGTAATTCCTGAGTTATGTCATGATGCTGACTGAATTCCCTGTCCTCTCACTTCAAGTATCTTCAGACTTGAAATAGTCTTAATTCATCACTATTTTTATTTTCCAGAGTTGTGGCATCGTTTTGGTCTTATGGTAAAGCAAGAATGTCTTATGCAATTACATGAAATGGTTTGAAAAATAAGATTTCCTGAGGATTTTTATTCACGTTCAAGGGATTCTGAGACCCTGCTTGAGAAATATTGGAAGTATTAATAAGGAATAGCAGAGCTGAAAATGGGGAGGGGTAGAGAACAGGTTAATTTCTGCCTTCTTTAAAGGATGAGCATTTAATTCTTGGAATCCCGAGAAGGTTCCTTTTAGTTTTTTCTTCTAAACTCTGCAATTCAAGGATTTCTCATGTGAATCATTTTACAATTTGGCATTGTCTTGAATGTTTGGTTGGATATTTTGTACTTTTTCATGTATGCTGCAAAATACTGTGTTCAAAGTTGAGCAAGAAAATAATTGTTTATTATGATCATTAGTAATCTCACCAGTGCAATATACTGCCAAGTAATGATTGTCTGAGGTCTGGATGCCAGCTTCTATTTGTATTTTCAAAACTCCATTGCTGGATGCCACCTTCTATTTGTATTTTCAAAACTCCATTGATGGGATACGGTTCTTCATGGCTCTCACATTTCTGTACAACCAGCAAGCAAAAGCATTTAGCTGCCCTTTTTGTTCAGATTACCCTTTCAAGGATGTTTGTATAGCAAATAACCTTTGAAGATATTGTGTCTGACTCTACATCCAGGGGAAGGTTTGTTTTCTGTTCAGTATAATAAAAGCACTGTCTCCCTTTGGGGCAAAAGACAGCTTTGCTTACTGTACATTATAAACTCAGGGCTTCTCTTCTATGCAACTCATTGTGTGTGCAGATGTCACTTGGTTCTTTTTATCTTATCCTGTGGAAACAAGAGCTCAGGAAACTGAAACTGATGTCTGTAATGATAACGTGGTCAATGCCACTGATGAGTAATAAACTATCCTTTGTCTTTGACCTGGGTGTCTCTTGCCTTCTGCCAGTGTTCATGAAACTGTCAGTCTAACTTCTTGCTCACAAATAGGGTAACATATCAGAAGCTTTCTTTTCAGTTTTTGACACTCTGTTAACTTTACACATTGTCTTATTTTAATTCCGGAGTTATTTCCATAACTTTTCATGTGATGTATGTACTATGTGGTGAAGATTCTCTATATCTTATGTGCAGGAGACTGTTTTGACATCTGCTAACTTACTTTGGCAAAATCTCATCTTATGGTTTTAGTCTCATTTCTAGACTTTCTGTAGGTGGACTTTTTCACTTATATTCATGGCCTCTCAGATTTTTGTCATTGACTAATATTAAATCCACATTCCTGTCATTAACAGGAAGGTTTGAGACATGACTGGGGAGAGGCAGTAGCCCAAAGGCACACTATTCAAGAACTTTTCAGGGATAACAAATAAATAAATTGATAATTTTAGATGTGGTTGTCAAACTAGCAACAAATTCCTCACACGGTATCATCTGCTTTTTTATTTTCTTCTCCATAAATATGTCTACTGAAAATAAGATACAATATTTCTAGTTCATTCCCTTCATTTAGGAGTTTAATAACCCTGTTGTAAAAGAAAAATGAGGTTGTTTTGCCATGCTTTGCACTTATTGAACTCTTTTTGGTCTTGGTATTCACACTATTTAATGCTAAATATGACTACGTATGTGTTTGGGAATTCATTTTAGTGCACTGCTGTGCAGTTTTTAGAAAACAATATTTTCTCTTTTGGAAAAGGAAAGAAGTATACATATGTTTGTTTTGTTCTGACTCTTTTCCTTTTATGTGTGTGTCAGATATTTTCGTGAGTAATCAGAGTGTAGCAGCACATTAAACCTCAAAACAATGCAATGCAATAAGTACAGTTAACATTTTTTACCTTCCATATGAGGAAATTATGTTCCATAACAACGGAATAAAATTTCCTTGGTCATACAACCAGCAAGTAGTCAATGTAGATTTGTGTATAGAAATTCTGAGACCAGAACCCATGCTCTTAACCACACAATTGTCCCACTCTTCTTGTCTCTTAGCCAATTATACAGATGGGTAAGTCCTGCTCTTTTTAGACCCCAGCAATATTCCTCCTATCCTCTCTGTTTTTGTTCTCACAAGCTTTCCGGAAAAATTAAATTTAAAGATTTCTTTCCAGGCAAACGATCTTTTCCGCTTATAATGCTAGCTTCTATTTTATGTCATAATACATGCAACATACAATTTATTGTATAATAAATAATATCATACAGTATAAATAAAAGGTCACTATGAATTAGTGAAAATTTTTCAAGGAAAGCCTTCACTAACTTTGCAGTTATGTGTGTCATGCATTGGGGCATGACCTAGCTGGGTGCCTCCTTCTCATTTTCTCTCACGAGAGTGCGCCTAGGTATCAGCTGGGACTGCAGTCATCTCAAGGCTGACCTGGGGTACAGTTCATTCCTACATTAATTGCTTTTTGTGATTATTTTAATAGCGTTTGATAAACCACATTAAGCCAATTCAGTGGGACAACTACTTGTTGCAATGTATCATCTATTAAAAATGTATCTAACCCTGAATTTTACCCACAACTTTAAAACAACAGCAAAAAAAGTATCTAGTTATGCAAAAAGATATGTCTGGCTTCTATACTTATAGTCAAAAAAAGGAAATAAAGCAGGTGCACAGATAATTAAAATATTAAGCATATTTTAAGCATGACCATAAAAGCTGTATTTCTGAAATAAAAGACAAGCTACAAATGGTCATTTCTTTTCTGAGGAAACTGGAGAAAGATCCCTCAGAGGCCTGTAATGGATAAATATTGCCCATGATGATATAATTATTTGGAAGATAATTGAATATAATTGTCAAGGCCCTATCCATTTATCTTCTGCCCATCTATGACCTCTTCTTCTCCCCCATCTTATTCTTTTTTTTTAATTTAAAGATGTGTGGTACAATTCAGGATTAGGTTGTATACCCTCTTATTCTTTAGATTTCGGTATCCAATCTGTAATATTAAGGGTGCAATGTCTGTAATATTAAATCAATGTTTTTTTCTGGACTTAGAATGTTTGAAGGAACAGTGGACCTACTTAATCCAACTCTAAAGTATCTTCATTGAACATTAATATAAAAGTGTACTTCCTTAAAAACATGCCCATAGCCATTTAAAATTTGCACTTTAATAAGGAACTATGCCTTTGCCATTGGGAGTGTTAACAAACTAAAATTCGTAACCTTAAATGTTCACTTAGAGCACTGAAAGCTATTTTTATATAGCATTTATTTTATTACACAGTATCATAATTGACTATGAAAGTTATGATTCAGTCTTTTTGTATTTTTAGTAACTAGACTGCAACTGAACCCAGCAGATGCTTAAAAATACTTAGAAAATACAAAAGAGTATAATTATTAAATCAATTCTGTAGTATATTTTAATAAGGAGTTCACTCCTTGAATAATAACATGACTTGAAAATTTACTTTGACAAAATAAACTCAAAATTTTGAGATTTTGTTGGGAATCAGAAAGCCACAGTTGAAACTTACAGTTCATTAGTCATACAACTCTTGTGGGTACCCAGCATCCACCTAGTAACATACAAAGAACTGAAGGATATTTGGGTTCCAGGGTCACGGCCTCTGACTCTATCTAATGGCATACTGAAGAAGCATTACGTATAACAGTTCACAGCAGAGCCAAAACTATCTGCCAGAATCCAATCCTAATTCCAATGGTTATTAATTTTGCGGCCTTGGGCAAGTCATATCAACTTTCCAAGACTCATTTATCTCACTTATAATAAGAACTTACTCATACGCTATATGAGATAATACTCGTAAAGCTCTTGGCACACAACTCATAAAAAATGTCCATGCTAACTGCTGTAATTAGCCACTAATAAGGTATGCTGTGTATCTGCTGATCAATGTCTTTCCCATCATACATACTAACCCTGAAACTACATTTCAACAGGAAGAGAGTAAAGAAGGTATATATGTCATGCTAAAGGAAATCACGTCATAAATGTTAAATTATTGCTTAACACGGTATATTCAGTGTTGCCTTCTGAGTTATAATTGTAGTATGAGCTATAATGCCTCCGTTTTCAACCCTTTAGGAACACAAATGCATGTGATAATTCTTTCATTGACACAAAGTTCTGCATTTAGTGTGCCTGCAAATATATAGAATCATCTTTCAGAGGTGTTCAATGTATGGAGAAATCCATTTGCAGTGTCTCCTGGACCTTTGTTTTCACTCTTCAGGTGACTGGCATTATGGATGATAATGCAGGCTATGGTTGCTCAATGGACTGGTTCACCAACATTTCAAATTAAGATGATGCAGGCTAAGAGTTATGAGAATGAATTGATTTAACAGCACTCTATTGCATCAATTTAGGCTACTATAAAAGTGACTCTAAGAGAGTTTCTAGTACTTTATGGTTGCTAGAATTCTATGACCAGTATCTCTTGAGAAAATTACAGTTTCCTCTAGATGAATAAATATCTGCATCATATTCCAAATTCTGTTTCTGCCACTTCCAAGTTAGAGGCTGAAGGCTCGCCTTCAGGGAAAACCCAACAGAATATGAAGCTTTCCCTCTGTGGAATTCTCAAGGTATGCATCTTCTGGATAACCGAGGCGGTTTGCTCTAGTCTATTTTATTTTAGCAGGTGTTCAATAAAACTAATACAAATGGCTGTACTAAACTATAGATTTAGCTGAGATTGTAGATTTCAGTCAGCTAGGGTACAAACTTATATGTCAATAATGTCTGGAGAGGTAATGTTTATAATTAAATCTCTCTCTTTTTCTAACTACATGGTTTGTTTTTATTTTGTTTTGTTTTTGCCTCGTTTGTAAAGGGGTAAGGGGACATCTTCTCTTAAGCTCCTTTCAATTGTTACCACAGAATAATGTGGGCCAAATTCTCTCAGAAAGATGTCTGAAGACATCTATATTTCCAAATTTTCAAATATTGCCTAATATAACAAAAAAAAGATGAATTTTGTTAGATTTTTATTTCGTGAGTTTTTCTAAAACAAATCAGCCCCCAACCCTGTACAAATGATGCTGGTTAAAGACTCTTTCTTTCTTTCTTTCTTTCTTTCTTTCTTTCTTTCTTTCTTCCTTCCTTTCTTTCTTTCAAAGCAGAATTTATTGAGAGGATAGAAAAGCTCCAACGGTGAGAGGGGACCTGAGGGGGTTGCCCAAAGACTTTATTTTCATGAACTGTTGTTATGAGTTTCAAGGCTGGCAGGTCAGAGATTGTTTTCCCTGAACTTTCCACCTCCATCCTCCTGGCTGATACCTTGAGCAACACAATCTCGAGAAATAAGTATGTAGTCATTATGTACTGAACACTCACTAATAAACCTGTGCAAATATGTCATTTAAGGCACAGACATAAAGAAAATTGCAAATAAGTAGTTGCAAATAAATAATTTTCAGAGAGAATCTGAATTTCAAGTCTTACCAAAAACCGAATATGGTAGAAGAAATAAAGAAGAATTCCAGTGTTTAGACACGACAAATAATATCATAGCCCTAACAAAGACAGCACAAGTTCTAGGTAAAAAAAAAAAATAGAATTGATTACAAAAAAAGATGGGCCAAAAAAAAATAATAAAGCAGTGTTTTCAGTATTACATATAAGAGCCATGAGAATTCAGTTTTTTGGTGGCCCCTAATTAGCAACCCAAACTGCCTCTAAGTTTACTAAAATAAGATATTGCTCTTTGAATGCATCATGATGACAGACCATCGGAATAGAAGGAACAACTGGGTCTCATTCACTAAGTTAATAACCATATAATGAACTCTTTCTTGGACCCAACATTATTCTAGGTGCTGAAAATGTATCTATGAATGCCCCACCAAAGAGAATCTCTACCTTTGAAATAATTATGACTGACAAAAAGTATGATTGTGGGTGATATGAAGATTTGTCTTCTTTTGAAAGATTCAGCTTTGGAAATTACACTGACTTTTTAACCTCGGCATGCTTTTACCAGTTAGATGACCCAACTTCATAAATATCTACAACCAAATAGAGTAATTTTTTTCTTTCTAACTTTTAACAGATAAACGGTTAAATTTAAGAATTTATTAGTAATTATGACTAGGTATTCTGTTTTGGATCAATACCTATCAAGAGTAAGAATGTTTAAAGAAAGTAGGTTTGGGTATAGTGCTTGAGAAAGGCTTCTTTCAGAATTGTATCTACTCTGGAGATCTGGAAGTCCAAGAAAAGTAAAGGCTAGATAGATGGGATTTTCCTGACTTGTTTAAGAATTATCGTTCTTTTTACTGTGATGAAAATAAATTATTGGGGCCAAGCATGAATGAGGAAGTCCAGTTGTCCAGTTAGGACTTTGCATTAATTCAGGTGAGATATACTGTGGCTTCTAAAAATCTGTAGCTGCCATGAAGGCGATTTTAAAAATGACAGAATTTGCTAACACATTGAATATGGAGTGTGAGAAAAAGTTGGGAATAAAGGATGATTCAAACCTTTTAGCACAAGCAACTGGAACTTGTGGAAAGAGAAGGGATTAGTTCAGGGCATATTAAATTGAGATGCTTGTTATACTTTCACACTGAAGGGTCCAATAGGCAGGGTCGTACAAGCCTGGATTTGAGGATAGCGGTCTGGACTGGAAATTAAATTTGGCACGTAGAGAATTTCTCATATGTTTATTAAATCAGTAAATGAATGTCCATAGAGAGATGCGTTAATTGTGTAGAAACTTATTCAATATTTTATAATAAATAATACCATAGCTATGTGCCAAGATACTGCTGCTGGTTTCATGTTTTCAGAAGCTGGCCAGGAGTTTGTTTGCTTGTTTTTTAAGAAAATATAATGGGGAATCTGTCTGGACTATGAGTAAGAAGTGAATCTTTTTCATCTCTAATTCTAGCCTAAGGATATATTCTGAAAGATGGGATTAATGAGTAAAATTGCTTTTGAAGCACACTGCCAATATGATTTCTAACAGAAGATATGTCAATTTATATTTCCACTAGGGTAGTACTCACGTTCTATCTTCAACCTCTCCAGGAATGGATTTTATTGCTGGTTTTGCTCATTTATCACTAAATTGACCAAAAAAATTATGCATTAAGGCAATAGGTGACCAGCACACAATTTTTGTTTTTTTTTTGCTATGTACACTCATCACATGTGGATAATATATGTCTTGGTCAGATTGGACTGCCATAACCAAATACCATAGACTAAGTGGTGTAAATAACAAAAATTTATTTATCACAGTTCTAGAGGCTGGATGTCCAAGATCAAGGTGCCCACCAATTCAGTTTCTTGTAAGTGTTCTCTTCCTGGCTTGAAAATGGTCACCTTTCTACTATGTCTTCAAATTGCCTTTCTTCAATGCCTACACAGAGGAAGAGAGAGACCTTTCTTTCTTTCCTTTTTTTTCCCCAAAAAGTCACTAATCCCATTATTAGGATCCGCTTTCATGACCTAATTCAACTCCTGTTGCCTCCCAAAGGCCCTACCTCCAAATACCATTACATTGAAAATAGAGCTTCAACATAAACATAAATTTTGGGGGGACACAAACATTCATTCAACTTACAAAATAAAATTCAAAAAAATACATGCAAGTGTTGAATAAAAAGATAAATAAATCCATACGTTATAACAAGACAAATGTAAAGTGGTAAAGATGGATGTATAACCTTGCTGACCTCTCGACCAAAAAAGGAAATCAGGAACTTAGAGAGCCTCATAGAGATAAGAGAATGGAGTAAGGGGTCACCATTTGAAACTGGGGGCTTGTCTGGAATGTATTGCTATGGAAGTTCTTTCCAAGTTATGTGCAGAAAGGTTGGGAAAACCTGTGGCTAGCTGCAGTCTGAGGATATGGCTTGCATAAAAATCCTCACCTGGGAAGGTGGGAAGAAGCAGAGTCTGAGACCCAAGAGGAGAAAACAATACATTGCTGATACTCTCATGGGTTTCTCCTTTTCTAGTTTTATTATTATTATTATTTTACTGTGAACTGCTTATATTCTAGAAAATGTTATTCATGAATACTTTGAAATATAGGACAAAGTTTTTTGTTTTTTTTTTTTCAGAGATTTTCACTATTTCTTCCAGGAGTCAGAGGATATCACTGCTAGATAATGTTAAAGTAATTTATCTCTTTGTATGCTTTTAGAGCATCACATGATACACATGTGGACCACAAAACTGGATGAAGACTAATTTGTATTTTCCAACTTTTCATGAATTTTTTTCTTTTCTGTTTTTTTTGATAACTAGATTTGAAATGATCATTTTTTTCTTCTTATCCTTTGTGATGAAATTATTTTTGTTTTTCTTCTTATACTAATTTTGTATACATTGTATTTCCAGCTTCATGGATCAAGACACTTAATATATTCTGCACCTTGGATGGACTTTCCTGTTTCTTATGTACCTGAGTGTATTAACAAACAAAACTCAAGGTCATGTTGTTTAGCACGTAGCCTTAGAGTGACAAATGTGATACAAGACTCTGCTTACCTAGCTTGACCCCCATCTTTACTTAATCTTTTGATCTGAGACTTGTTTTATTCCTGCTCACTCAGTAACAGATTGGAAAGATATTCTTAAAATTCTGTTCTAGATTTTAGTTAATGCCAGTGGGACAATTCAGATACTTGGCCCACTATATTACTAAAATTGAATCCTGAGTTGAGAAGGAGAAAATAATTCTATTAATTTCTGTCTGAACTTGTCTCTTAGAGACAATATCTGTACAATATATTTGTCTCAACTTATCTCTTAGAGACAAATATTGTAATCTAGTTTACCCTCAGAAAAAGAACAATTATAACCTTTTTTATTTTTTATTTTTCCTGGTCTATTAAGCTTATCAACAGCTCAATAAGACTTAAAAAATTTCAAAAGCAATTTTTTAAAACATGATGATGATAGAAATAACAAATGTGAAATTCTATGAACTCTTTTCATTGTAACCAGCTAGAATAAGAATATAATAATATATGGTTTGTAACCATTGTAATAAGTGCATGTGTTTTGATAGGGTTTTAAGATACTTGAACTAGCAAGGTGCTCTGCTATTTTAGACATAATTTCAGTTCAGGTTTCAGGAAAAATAAAAGAATAAGATTGCGAATTTTGTCTAATATTTGAAAATACAAAGTTCTTGCATTTAAGTCTTGTTTTATTAGATTAAAAATATATTTCAGTATTCGAAAAGAAATCATTAACTTAATGTTTAAAGGAATAGTAATGTTTCAGTACCCTTACGAGATTAATACACTGAGCATTAAACAATACACAAGTACTTATAAATGTCCTTTTCTGGCATGAAAACCTTTGACTATCATACTGGCCAACAGGATTCAGGAAGACCAAGGCCTTCGGAATATCCTCAGAAAGTGATCGTTAGTGATTTATGAAATCCTTGCATGGCTGTGTGTGTGTGTGTGTGTGTGTGTGTATGTGTGTGTTTTGGCTGGTGTTGGTACAGGTTGAATGTGAGTATTTGAGTGTTCAAGACTTAACATTTATAAAACCGGACTTTGAAAACTTGGGTAACTGTTCAATATTCAGGGTTTTTTGGTAAGAAAACGAACTAGTTTTGATTTTCTTTTGTTGTTTTTCATATGACCATCCACCTAAAAAAATGCTGAGAGCTTTAGACGAGCTTCGAATAAATGCAACTCCTCATTTTAAATAGTATTCTGGTTTCTGGGAGTTTTTCATCCCCTGTGGAGAGCTCTTTACTGGCTATAGGGGACCCCTAGAGGGATCGGTAATGTTTTACTCATTCCTACATGAGGTTCCTGTAGGAGTTCAGAATCACCTTGTCTTACTGTTCTAACAGAAGGTGCTACAATACATATTAAATAGTTGGACTTCATTCTTCATAATAAGGGCACGTTATTTCATCAGACTTATTATTGCTACTGAGAAATGTTTAGTTTTAAATAACATCTGGAAAATTCAAACAAATGCAGTCATGTTTGTCTAAGAGCAGATTAAATCTTTAGTTACCTTCCTTGTGAGCCTCCACTCATGTTCAATTTCCTCCTTTTATGAATGATAATATAGTACTCCACCCTCGTCTTGGGTTTTGTTTTCAAAAGTTTCAATTACCTATTGGCCACTGTGGTCTGAAAATGGGTGAGTACGGTAAAATAGAATATGTTGAAAGAAAAAGGACATAATTTTCACATAACTTTTATTATAATATCTGCTATAAGTGTTCTATTTTATTAGTAATTATTGTTTTTAATATCTTATTGTGCCTAATTTTT
Organism: Tarsius wallacei; assembly: GCA_963574415.1. NCBI lineage: Eukaryota > Metazoa > Chordata > Mammalia > Primates > Tarsiidae > Tarsius > Tarsius wallacei. Next base: position 24,533 of record CAUYQG010117572.1, read on the forward strand.
ACATTAAGCTTTACCATATGTGTGAATTTAAAAGAAAAATTTACATATGTATGTGTATGTTTATGTGTGTGTTTATGTGTGTGTATATCAATACCATCTGAGTTTCCAGGCTTTTACTGGGGGTCATGGAAAGTACCCCATTGCTGTATGTGCTCAGAGTGATTTCAGAACACCAATATTGAATATATCACCCAGTAGTTCTAAAATATCTGCGTCATAGCTTCTCCTTACTCAGTTAGTTAAGAGTTACTTCTATTGTCATTTGAATGAAAATAATGACATAATGTCACTGTCCCATCATTTTCTGAAGAGCAATAATAAAAAAGAGAACATTTATTGACAGCTTAATATATGTAAAGGCTTCTGTTCATTTAATATCTTATTTTATTTTCCCAGAAATAGCATGAAATAAATACTGGAGAGAGATGGGAAGATGTGGGCCGAGCCAGTCAGATTATTCGAGTTCCAGTGTGAGTGAGTGACAATTTTGCATACATGGCTGTGAGCTAGTGGTCCTATGAGTGGCTGACTGAGTAGGGACTCAGGAGGAAGTGGCCACGACTCTCCTGGTGAAGCAGCTGGTGCCACAGCTGCTCTTCTTGTACCCTAGTATTTCCTAAGACTCAGAAGCTGAGTGTCATTTTTTAAAAATCAGCAAAGCCCTTCCCAGGAAGAACCTGCTGGGAGTGACTGCTGGGTCCAGGGTTTGCCTCACAACTTCAGTGCCTGGCCAGACACTGGCAGCAAGGGCTGTGGAGGGAACACAGCAAGGGAACCAGAGGCAGGTCTCCACTGGAGAAAATGAAATAGACACCCTGCTACGCAGAGCAGGGATGTATTCTGACTTGCTCATCACAGAGCGACAGACCTGATCACTGTGACCAGCAGGTTAACTACTCAGGGATAGATTGTTGTTGGGAGCCAGCCATGGAGGCCTGCCTGCTGACAAAGTCCAGAGGGCTGAAGACCCTGGGTCGCAAAGCGATCCTTGGCAGCTGAGACCCTTGCTTCTACTGCATTTGTTATTATTGCAGCCGAAAAGTTCTGTACAGTCTGAGGATGAAAAGAAAATTCTACTCACGCCTCCTCTACCCCTTGCAAAAAGGCAAGAGGGAATTTATGAAAAAATTACCTTCCCTTCATTTGAATTCCTCCCTAGGTTTCCACGTCCCTAGCCTCCTGGTATTAGATCATGCAATCACTTGATTAAACATTGTAGTTGGGAAAATTGTAAAAAAAACAGAAGGTGCTCAATTTAATGTTTGTCAGGGAACTCACTGGCCTTGCCAGGAAATTATCAATAGAGATTTTAAATATCATGTGCAGGTAGATAATCACTTGTAAGATTTTATTTCTTCTGATTAGCGACTAATTGGAGAAATTTGA
>CAUYQG010117573.1:0-11779 GCA_963574415.1 Tarsius wallacei
AGCCTTCCGAGTAGCTGGAACTACCACGCCCGGCTAATTTTTTGATTTATTGTAGAGATGAGGTCTCGCCAGGTTGCCCAGGCAGCTCAGGCAATCCACTCACCTCGGCCTCCCGAGGCATGGGCTTACAGGCTGAGCCACTTAGCCCGGCTGGGATTTTTTTGTTTTTTTAGTAGAAGTCTTACTCTGTTGCCTAGGCTGGAGTGCAGTGGCATGTTCACAGTCACCGCAGCCTCAACCTGTGGGGCTCAGGAGATCTTTCTGCCTCAGTCTTCCTATGGCAGGATGTGGCAAATGCTCAAATATATTTCTTGTGAATGAACGTAGACACACATGAATAACTGCTTCGGAGTCAGCAGTTGGCCCCATGGCAGTCACCTGGGATGACAGATTGTCTCCCACTAACCCTGTGGCAGAAAGGGGGGTTGGTAGCAGTTAAAGGTATTTCCTTTTAAAAGTCAAGTGGTAAACTTTAAAGACCCGCCAGGCCAGTTTTGTTTGAAAAAGCCGAATGGCCAAAGACTGAGGGCTCTCATGGAAATGCAAAAGAGTAACTAATTCACAGACTTAGCCAAAACCCCATTTTGAAGTTGACAGTTTACAAGCCTGCTTGCAGACCCTGCTGCCCTGCAGTTCCTGGAGAACATTTGTTCTTTGAAAGATCTGATTTTTCTGAACACCACCTTGTAAATTCCAAAGGAGATGTGTAATCGTTCAACACGACCCCCCTCCCTTACCTAAACGAAGGTATACGACCCCGCTTCTCCCGTTCTGTGGGGCTCGACCTGGAAACGTTAGCCCTGCCAAGCCCGCCGAGCCGGCCGGCGTAATAAAGTGCCACTTCCTATAATAGTCTCGGCATCACGATCTCTCTGTCTTCCCGCTACATTCCAAGTAGCTGGAACTACACGCGCCCGCCACCACGCTCAGCTAATTTTTTGATTTATTGTAGAGACGAGGTCTCGCACCCTTGGTCTCAGGCAGTCCTCTTGCCTCTGCCTCCCAAAGTGCTGGGATTACGGTGTGAGCCACCGCACCCGGCTTCATAGGTGGATCTTAAAATTAGAACCCTCTCTTCAGTGGGGTAGGGTGGGTTGGAGGAGAAACCAGAAACCTGATAGGAGGCTATTATAATATTTCATTTGAGATATGAGGAAGGGTCCAAATGAGATTATGGCAGTGGGGGAAAAGAGGAGGGACACGTTCCAGTATAATTCACATGGTGCTATCAGTTAACCATCTCTGTATATGGGTGAAGGAGAGATGCTCATTAAGATCCCCTTACTAATTTCCAGCTGGAAGATCTGAGTAGACAAAGATCCTGTCAACCAAGAGGCAGCATGGCTTGGCGGGAAGTGCCTGTGTGATCTAGTTGACCTAGTTCAAATTCCAACTCCCCCAACTAATTAGCTGTGTGGCCTTGGGCAAGTTGTTAAAACTCTCTGAGCCCATAGGCCCATATTTCTTTCTTTGTGAGATGGGGATAGCAACAGGTGGGTCTCCCGGGTTACTGTAAGGCTTACATTTGAAAATGCTTTTCACCCCCTGGCCCATTGTGGCCTTGAAAATGAATGAAAGCAGATAATACTGATGGTGGAGCATACACGGGAGAATGAATCATGTATTTGGTTTGAGAGCCCTTGTGTTTAAGATGCATGAAATCTCATGGCATAGACTTTAATCTTGGTGTCCTTTTATTTATTTATTTTTAGAAGAGACATTAAGGTATGAGAGGGACTGGGAATGATGGGATGGTCCTGCTGCCCTTGGGGGCAGGACCCTGGAGGCCATGGTGCAGTTCTCCAGTATGACCACAAGGTGGAGTCCATAAGAAGTGGAAATGGCTTACCCAGGCAGGAGAAGGACTCCGGGTTCAGCCACAGGGTCACAGCCGCAGTCCTCAGTCCAGTTCTGCGGGTGAGTCCAATCTAGCCTCTTCCTCCTGCCTTGTGGTGACTGGTTTTCATGACATCAAGTTCATCACAATTACATATATCAGCCGCTGTATACTCCTAGGACCCCAAAGAAACCATAAAGAAATTATTATAAACACAACAATTCAACTTTTCATGGCTCTCCATTGCCAGGTGTCTGAGCTCCCAACTCCTCGACCTGGAAATCCAGTCTATGGACCCAATTTACCTTTCCAGAATTTTCTTTGATACTTGGCCTGTGTGCTCCAGTCAACTGCCTACTCATGGATTTCCAAACATGACCCGAATTTTCCCACCTTTGCCTTTGCTTATTCTTTTCCCTATTTCTGGAAGGTTCTTTCTCCATTTCTGCATGTTGACATCTCAATCACACTCAAACATTCATCGCATCTGTGAGAGCTCTTTATATTCCAAGTGACACTCAAAACAATAAAAAGAATCTGATGGCTCTTCATTGAGAAATACAGCAGTGTCTAGCTTCAGGTGATATCCGGCAGGCAGCTTAGAAAGCACCACAAGTGACTGGTTTTACTCTATTTTTCTTTTCTGTCTTTTGCAGCATCAGCTTGTGTTCAGACACCCCCCCACCACCACCACCAAACCCGGGCTCCATCACCCCTTCCCTAGCGGTAGTAGGTGTGCTCCGAACTCCGAACCTTCCTTTCACCTCTTCATCTCTCTGTTCTTCTCTACCCTGCTCAGTGCCCATGCAGGCTGACCTGGATTACGTTAGTAAGTTTCCTTGCCCTCTGTCCTCTGCTTGGGTTTGGCCAGTGAGGAGCACCAGCAGGAGCTCAGCAGATGGTTGGGGCACTTATTCAACTTCTGTCTCCCATGGGGCACACCCCAGGCTGCCTGCATTCCCTGTCAGTGAGTTGGCAGCCTCCACACTGCTCTCTGTCTCTGCATTCCAGACACCCTTTGTAGGCCTAGGGTGTTGATGGCCTCAAGATGCTTCACTGTTCCTTGAGTTTTCCCTATCCATGCTTACGCTTTTGTAAACAGTTCATTTATTTATTTATTTATTTATTTATTTATTTTTGAGTTGGAGTCTCACTCTGTCGCCCAGGCTGGAGTGCAGTGGCATGCTGACAGCCACCACAACCTTGACCTACCTCAGCCTTCCAAGTTGCTGGAACTACAGGCACACACCACCATGTCCGGCTAATTTTTTTTTTTTTTTTAATTGTAGAGATGAGGTCTCACCAAGTTGCCCAGGCTGGTCTCGAACCCATGGGCTCAAGAAATGCTCTCACCTCCATCTCCCAAAGTGCTGGGATTACAGGCATGAGCCACCATGCCCGGCCAATAAGTCCATTTATTAAGTGCTCCACAAATGGCCCAGTTTGTGTGTGCCATCTGCTTCCTGCTGGGACCTCAACTGATACAGCAAATCCAAATCACACATCTTCACACCACACTGCTCAGGGAGAAGGGAAGAGAGAAAGTCGCTTGCCCACAAGCCCAGCAAGCATCTTGATTCTCTTTGGGCTCAGTGGTCTTATTGTACCCGTCTATCACGGTGGTGGTGATAGTGGAAATGAGAATGTACCGATCTACCTAAACCAGGAGACTTCCCTGGTGCTGAGGGTGGGGTCATTTCAACCCAAACCCCATGACTGAAATGGGCAAGGGGTGATTTCCCCAAAATCTGGGTGTAGCCATCCTAAGTGGGAGAAGGAAGGGATGCCCACCCTCCCCCAAGTGCCATTTCCTGCTTTGAGGCTTGTCTTTGTTTCCCCAGCTGGGGAAGATGTGATGACCACATGATAGGTATGGCTCCTGCCCTCACAGAGCTTACAGTGTGGATGGGGAGACAATTAAATACACAGGGAGAGAATAGTGATACATCATGTTATGTGCTTTTTTTTTTTTTTTACAAACCACAGCAAATTTATTACTCAGTATCTAATGCCCCATCATAGCACCACCCGGAGCCCTCACCTTCCCCCACATCTGGCTCCAAGGGTACACCCCAAACAGAAAAACCAAAAGGAAACCCAGATCCCTGCTCCTCCTCTGGAAAAAGGGTCTTGGCTAGTAAGCCCTTTCCAGGTCCCAGCAGGCAGGAGAGTAGACCCCTCTGTACCCAGACAGCGAGGCTCCAGGCTCCGACGACAGAGAGAACATGCTGGGGGGAGTGGGAGTAGAGGCCTGTGTCTGTGGGAGAGAAGACTGGGAGGGAAGGGCACTCCTTGAGAGGAGAAAAATATGGACAACCTATTTTAGATCATGTGAACAGGAAAGGCTCCTTGAAGGAGGTGATGTGTAACCTGAGGCTGGAGAAAGTTGAAGGGGCCAGCAAGTCTTTGGGTAGTGAAACTGAGGGCCACGCTGATTAAGCCCACCGAACTTGATCTGCTTTGCCTGCTTTTAATTGCTTATTCCTGGTTAATCCTAAAACCTACATTGGCAAAAGCCACGTAGCTAAGCAACCCACCAGCTTCCTTACAGATACATCCCTGAGGTATAGGTCACCACGGTAAGAGTTGCTTCAAGTTGTTTTTCAGGAACTTAGGGTCGGCTCTTGTCCAGTTCAAACCAGTTGAGACCATCAAGCCTTCAACTGGCCCTGTGCAAATATCTGAGAGGTGACCTTTTTATGTCAGAGGGCCAAAATATCCTCCATCAGATCATACTGTCACCATTTTCTGAACATGTGTCCTGTGGAGAGGCTTGTATGCCTGATTACACTTGCACAGAATCACTGATCACCTCTCTTTTCCTACCTGCCAATCACCTCTCCCCACGCATGAGACCATCCTGCTTTCTAATCCATAAGTAACCCCAAGCCCTGTTTTCAGGGAGATGGATTTGAACCCTCTTCTGCTTCTTCTCATGGCTGCCTTGTGAACATACTTGTTCTCTTTTGCAAAATCTATCATCACAGTGATTGACTTGCAGCCCCTGGGCAAAACGAACTTGGTTTGGTATCAGGGAAACTGGAATTGCAGCCATCCTCACGTGCCCAGGCTTGAGGATGGATAAGTACCAGGTGTCAAGGAACCTATGAGAGATGGGTGTGGCTAGAGCGAGGTGGGCAAAGGGGAGAGCCGCCTGGGAGGCAGGGGAGGACAACAGGGCTTCTGGGACCAGGGTTTTCCACCTGGATGCAGAGAGGAGCCTCTGAAGGATTTTAAGCAGGCGGGAGACTGAATCTGATTTCTGTTTGAAGATCACTCTGGAAATAGGGACACTCATTTGGAAGATGCTGTGTTGTGCAGGTAACAGATGACTTAGGGAGAAACCAAGCAAATCCAAGGCATGACTGACTGATGGGTGGGAGGTAAAGGAGAAGAATGCAGAGGAAATCCCCAGTCATTGGTCTGATACTGAGGCTGGTGATGGGGGGAGGGAACAGGAGGTCTGTGGCCAGAGGCCACCCAACATCTCCGGGTCCTAATGGCAAATTCCAACAAAGGAGTCTGATTGGCTGTCTTTGAGTCAGGTCCTCACCTAGTCCACTAGCTAGGCTGAGGCGGGGATGGCACCCAGGGATGAGTGTGCTAAGCCTGTCTTCGCTTGCTAGCAGTCTAAAAGAAAGGAGAAAACAAGCAGGTGAATAACCAGAACACAAAGCATTGTGGGGCCTGGGCAGATGTCATCTGGTGTGCCATTCCAGCCCCCAGCCAGCTTCCTTACAAATACATCCCTGAGGTATAGTTCCTTTCTCCAGAACCTGTTCCCCCACCCGGGTATGGGCCAGCTTCAGTGGATGGCAGAAAGATTCTGCTGTGAAAAACACACAGATAAAAGAAGAACAACATAAAACATGATTTTGTGGAAGTTCTGATTTGTAAAAAACAATGATGACAACAACAAATGGGCAAAGAGATGGAGTCTGTCAGCAGGCGTGTCCCTAGTTCTGTGCCCAAAGAATTTATAATTCCAAAATGAATTTTGTGATATTCTTCCTGCTTTCATTTCCCATTTATTCCAAGTTACCTCATCATTTATTGCAGGGTGACAGGTTCCCCACCAGGTTACTTAAGGGTGTAGGTCCTCTGCTGGAACACTGAAGACCGGCAGTAAGGCCACGGTGCCCTGCTGAGAAGCAGGTGTCCCTGTGACCCACACTCCCTGGATCATATCTGGGAACACACTAAGGAAAACAGCCTCGTCACACATAGTAGGCAAAGAGCCAGAAAATTAGCTTAAAAGCAGCTGAGAGACAGGTGGAGGGGAGGATCTCTGACTGTCCTGCTGCTGCCTGGGAATGCCCTGCATGTGAGTCCCAATAAATTCATATACTCACCAGGCCAGACTTGTCTGAGCCATTCCTTGGTTTCGGCTCCTTCCCAGTTCGGGGGAATGTTATTCTATACAGTCTCAGGTTTTTCTCGTAACATTTCTGTTGTTAATCTGTATAGTATATCACCCCCCCGCATATTAAAATAGCTTTTTGTTTTTTTGAGTTGGAGTCTCACTCTGTCACCCAGATTGGAGTGCAGTGGCACACTCACGGCCACTGCAGCCTTGACCTGCTGGGTTCAAGCCATGCTTCTGCCTCAGCCTTCCAAGTAGCTGGAACTACAGGCACGCTCCACCATGCCTGGCTTATTTGTTTGTTGTAGAGACAAGTTCTCGCCAAGTTGCCCAGACTGGTCTTGAACCCGCGGGCTTAGGCAATCCACTTGCCTTGACCCCCCAAAGTGTTGGGATTACAGGCTGAGCCACCAAGTCCGGCCCATGAATCCTTTTTTATGAACCAGATAGGGCTTTGAGTGTTCTGAGACGCTGATGTCTACTACTTTACTGGTGTGAATTATTCCTGTATGCTAATAAACTTTACCTGTTTTCTCCTGCTATCTTAAAAGATTATTCAAACTTAATGACCTTGAACAAATAATTTAACTAATCATTCTCTCATTTGTAAAATGGCGATTATAATAGTGCCAACCTCACTGGGTTGTTCTGAGGATTAAATGGGATAATCTGTATAAACCACTTAGCACAGTCCCTGGCACTTGGTAAACCAAGCACTCAATCACAGTTGGAAGCTATCCATGTACAACAGAATGAAGAATATTGCTAAATACTACCATGGAATGATCTCCAAGATACATTGTAAAACGAAAGTGAGAAAAGCAAAGTAGAGGCTGGGCGCGGTCTCACGCCTATAATCCCAGCACTTTGGGAGGCAGAAGTGGGTCAAGTAAAAGGCTTATAGTCCTGATTTTGTATGGGAACCATCAGTATAACTTCAGAATGTATTTCTGTTTGTATAAAAGACCTAGAAACAATGGCCAATTTTATGGCAATGAGAACCTCTAGCTTCCAGACTATGGTCTCAAATGACTTTCCTACTAAGAAGATCCAGGAGTCTTCGGAGAAATAAATTGGGTCCAGGTCTTCAGCAGGAAATATATAAAATGAACCTGGAAGATCTTTTTTGTTTGTTTGTTTGAGTTGGTGGAGTCTCATTCTGTTGCCCAGGCTGGAGTGCAGTGGCATGTTCCCGGCCACTGCAGCCTCGACCTGCTGGGCTCAGGCAATCTTTCCACCTCAGCCTTCCAAGTAGCCAGAACAACAGCCATGCACTACCACACCCAGCTAATTTTTTGATTTATTGCCCAAGCTGGTCTTGAACTCACGGGCTCAGGCAATCCTTTCGCCTTGGCCTCCCAAAGTGCTGGGATTATAGGCTTGAGCCACCGCACCTGGCGGAACCTGGAAGATCTTGTCATACTAGAGGATACAGAAGCTTTCAGATGACTGAGGTCATGATAAAAGGATTCAAGAGCCAACTTGAAAGCCTGCACTGGCCAAAGATGAGACGATTTCAGCATCAATAAAGATAAAAACTGCAATGAATTAAAACACACTAAACATATTTAAAGCTACAAGTTCATGATATTCCTAAAAAGATATGGGTTGTTCTCTGTTGGAGGATGCTAGGAAAAAACTCATTATTTTGAAAACTGTAATGAAAAGATTCACACATTTAGCTTGTTCTCCTATATGAACTGTACCACCGGGGAGCCAAACAGAGATGAAGGGTATTTCTCTTTAAGTGTTATATAAGGAATAATGGAATTACACTATTACTATTTGACACTCCTTAATGTATCAAAGGATCTAGGTATTTAGCATCAATTGCTGTGTCATAACAAAAGGAGATCACCAGACATGAAGAGCCTCCTGCCGGAAGAACACATCACAACCCATGAAGTAGTCTTACAAAAACATGGCGCCCAAATCTACATGAGCCTCTAGTTCCAACAACCAATGTATGAAATTTCAAAGGAGAGGATAAAGGAACACATTAGATGATGTTGCCACAGAGCTGTGATCAGCAAAATCCAGGCTGTGGGAAAGTCCCTGGGCCAAACGCCCTGCAGAATTCAGTGAACTAATTTCAATGAGAAAATTTTTAAGGGGGGTAGGGGGAAATGTATGGACTAAGAGACATACCAATTAATTGCAGATCCTAATTCAAATAAACTCTTTAAGCAGGTGGCTCATGCCTGAGATTCCAATACTTTGGGAGGTGGAAGTCAGAGGACTGCTTGAGCCCAGGGGTTTGAAACCAGCCTGGGCAACTTGGCGAGACATCATCTCTACAAAAAATAAAAAATAAAAAAAAATTAGCCGGGCATGGTGGTGCATGCCTGTGGTTCCAGCTACTTGGAAGGCTGAGGCAGAAGGATGACCCGAGCCCTTCAGGTCGAGGCTGTGGGCGATGGAGTGAGACTCTTACTGAAAAACAAACAAATAAAAAACAAATAAACAAACTCTTTAAATGTTATAACCTTATGAAGCAATTGGAAATGTAAACTCTTGAGTAGATATTTAATTTGATAATTAAATAATTATTCATGTTTTTGGATATGATCATGGAATTTGGGGGATTAAAAAAGAAAGAATCCTTACCTGTTAGAATTACATACTAACATATTTATTGATAAAATTATATTCTATCTGGGATTTGCTTCAAGATAATGCAAGAGGGGCCGTGGATGGAAATGGAGAAGTGGGACGGAGCAGGGGGTGATGAATGCTGTACGCAGGGCTTGTCATGTGATTTTGCTTACTTTCATTGTATTTTTTAATTTCTCTAATAAAAAGTTTTTAAGAAAGAAAATATAAATAAAACAAAGTGAGCAATTTTTCCCTCTTTTCCCAAACCTTCCTCTCCAGGGTAGCCCATTCATGTGAAAAGATCCAAAGACTAGCAGTCTATTTGGCCAGTCAAGATTCAGTTTTCAAATTTTTCCCTAGTAAAATTTTCCAGGCCACATTTACAATAACATCCTATTAATGCTTATGGAAATGAGATAGTGTGGATTTAATTAATTATCCAGACAACTTAAAATGATTCCTTTAAGTTAGGTTAAAGCTAATTGTTTTGATTAGGCTTTTTTCTTTTCTTTGAGTCAGAGTCTCACTCTGTCGCCTAGGCTGGAGTGCAGTGGCCCATTGCTCACGGCCACTGCAGCCTCTACCTGCTGGTCTCAGACAATCCTTCCACCTCAGCCTTTTAAGTAGCTGGAACTACAGGCACACACCACCACACCTGGCTAATTATTTGATTTATGGTAAAAACGAGGTCTCGCCAAGTTGCCCAGGCTGGTCTTGAACCCCTGGACTCTGGCAATCTTCTCACCTCTGCCTCCCAAAGTGCTGGGATAACAGGCGTGAGGTACCGCGCCCTGCCGATTAGGCTTTTTTCTAAAATGTCTTATATTGTTCCCTGCCATAGGAAATTGAGCTAGTGACATCTTAACATTTTTTGTTTCTTAATTTTATGACGCAGAGTCATTGTTATGAAACCTCAGGCTCTGACCTGGCTGTACTCCAGCCTTGGGGCTGTTTAATTATCTGGTGTTATGAGTGCTAATTCAAGAGCTCAGAGGCTTTTATTCTTTTCCAGTTGGCGATCCTTCTATTTCCTCCCTTCTTGCTGTGGTCAGCATGTCTGCTTTCCCTTCCCATGGAACTGTGATCTGTTTTCTGCTCCCGCTTTGACTCTCCTCATCACAACCTACCGGGGTGCCCTGTACACAGCAAGCACTCAGTGACCATTTATTGAATTGGATTAAACCTGGAAGACTGGAAGTTTGCCAGAGGAAACAAAATAATTAAACTTGTTAACTCATTAACCTTAATTTTAGACATATCCCTTAAGCTCCTGAGTGTAGTCTGGGAATTTATACTGAGTTTCAAATGGTTGAGGTTGGCAGGCGTCTGCCTGCAGAATTAAATGGGGGTATGGCTCTATTATATATTAAAATGTGTGTTTACAGGCACGTGAAATTGCTGCTAATTTGTACAGCAGGAGGAAGAAAAGTAGCAAATGATGAAAGAGTCCTATCTATGTCTATAATGAAGAATATGTATCCCCCCAAATATGTACAATGATTACATTTAGATTAAAAAAAAGAATAGCCCTTGATGCCTTAAGTACAAAACTTCCATTTTTGTTACAGTCTTGGCTGCTAACCCTCAACACCAATAAATCGAGAGGAAGGAGATTGGTAAAAAGAAGTTCATTTCTGAATTCAAATCCAGGGGCAGAGGTGGGCTTCTGGCCTTTCTAAAATGGATCTGCTCACCCTTCAACTTTTACAGTCTGCTTTTATAAGTTCAGGGTTGTTGGTAGCTATACATTGGCTAGCAGAACATTGTCTAGAATGTAAGTTATAGCTGCATTTTGTCAATAGTGACATTTGTGATTCGCATTTCCCGGCACCAGTAGTTGCCAAGAGGTATATCACAGTTTCTTAACTGTAACATCCGGCAGAAGTGTTAATCAAGTTTGCCATAGAGTAAAGGGAGTTAACAGGGCCTAACACATCATACAATTACTACATGTTGTTATATGCAAAAGTTATACAAATCACAAGACTTACGATTACATTGATACAAAAAATTATAATTACCCTGATACTATATTATTCAAATTTATGGCTACTAAGAAAAGGGAATAAATGGGGATTTACATCTCTCAGTTAATTGGGCACAGTCTGCAGGGAAGTTAAGGAACCCTTGAAGTTACTTACTGGGAGTGCATAGGAGATAAGGGAGAGCACTACGTTTGTTAACTCTCGGAATGTGGGCACGGGTAGGTGCAGGAGCACTGGAACACATGCCATGCCCTTCTCTAGGGGTTGTGGCAATGTGGACAGACAATAGCAGGACTCCGTATCATTTTCATTGTAGTATCCAGGGCATGAAAATGTTGTCTATGAAATTCAAATCTACTTGTTGGAATTCAAACACATTTTTATTTCAAAAAAAAAAAAGATGGCATAGTTCAACTAAAACACAGAATTTGGTAAATTTGGTGGAAGCAAAAAATGACCCATTAACTTAATTTAATTGTTTTTTTTTTACTACAAAAACTTTTTTTTTTTTTTTTGAGTTGGAGTCTCACTCTGTCGCCTAGACTGGAGGGCAGTGGCTGCTCCCGGCCACTGCAGCCTCGACCTGCTGGGCTCCGGCGATCCTTCCGCCTCAGCCTTCCAAGTAGCTGGAATTACAGGCACGCGCTACCACGCCCGGCTAATTTTTGATTTATTGTAGAGATGAGGTCTCTCCATGTTGCCCAGGCGGGTCTCAAACCCGCGGGCTCAGGCAATCGTCTCACCTCAGCCTCCGATGGCGCGGGATTACAGGCTGAGCCACCGAGCCCGTCTGGAATAATGTCTTCTGTAGCAACTTGGATGGATTTGGAGAACATCATCCTAAGTAAACTAATACAGGAACATAAAACCAAACACCACATGTTCTCACTTATAAGTGGGAGCTAACATAAGAATGAAATTTATAATTGAAAAAAATAGCATTATACACCATAACCAAGTCAAATTTATTCTAGGTATGCAAGGCTGGTTCAACAGTCA
>CAUYQG010117575.1:0-17019 GCA_963574415.1 Tarsius wallacei
TTTCTCATCATGTGTGTGTGTAGCTGTACATTAACATTGACCCACTGTATTAGGGCATTCTTCCATACTACTTTGTACAGTATAGAAAGAAACATGTTATATTATTGCAATTTACATGTCTGTCGTCCCCCCAACTGCCAACATACATACACTGACTAATTTATGTTAGTATATGAGGGGGAGCCTCCAAAACCAGAATTAATTTCTAAAAAATTTTATATTTATTCTTATATGATTAAACTTCAGTCACCTTCAAAGTAGTCCGCGTTGATGCAATACACCTATTAAGATGATTTTTCCACTGTTCAAAACAGTTTTTGAATTATCAGTTGTGATGTCTTTTAGTGCTTCTGCTGTTTTTTGTTTTGCCTTTTCCACATCAGCAAAATGTTTCCCTTTGAGGACTTTTTTCATCCAGGGAAACCAAAAAAAAAAAGTCACTTGGAGCAAGATTGGGTGAATAGGCAAGGTGGGGTATGGTGGTCATGCCAGTTTGGGTCAAAAACTGCTGATCACTCAGCTTGGTGTGAGCAGGTGGGCTTATAAATGGCCCATCCCGAAATGGGCAAATGTGTTGAACGAATCTCCAAAAAAAAATTCACTGAAGCTGAACACAGCCTCTCACAACAATGCTAGCTGGTACACTGATGCCAGTGGGTTCCTAAAACACTTACCCAGCGGAGGAAGCCTTTACTGCAAGGAGCCCACCCTCTAAAAAGTAATTCCATTTTATTTGGATGCCCCCTCATACAGCAATCCTAAGCAAAAAGACCAAAACTGGAGGCATCACATTACCTGACTTTAAATTATGCTACAAGGCTAGGGTAACCAAAACAGCGTGGTATTGATATTAAAATAGACACATAGATCAATGGAATTGACCAGAGACCTACAGCCAACCGATCTTCAACAAAGTCGACAAAAGTATACCCTGGGGAAAGAACACTCTATTAAACAAATGGCGATGGGAACATGGAATGACTGTACGCAGAAGAATGAAACTGGACTCATATCTCTCACCAAATACAAAAATTAATTCAACATGGATGAAAACCTTAAATACAATACCTGAAACTATGAAAACCCTGAAAGAAAGCCTAGGAAAAACTCCGCTGAACATCAACCTTAGCAAAAAATTTATAACTAAGACCTCAAAAACAAATGCAACAAAAACAAAAAAAGACAAATAGTACTCAATTAAAAAGTTTTTGCACCACAGAAGAAGTAGTCAACATAGTAAATAGACAGCCTACAGAAAAGGAGAAAATATTTCCCAATTATGCATCTGACAAACAGCTAATATCCAGAATCTATAAGGAACTCAAATAACTCAACAACAAAAACAAAAGCAAATAATGCCATCAATAAGTGGGCAATAGACATAAATATTTTTCAAAAGATGTACAAGTGGTTAATAAACATATTTAAAATGCTCAAAATCACTAATAATCACAGAAATGTACATTAAAACCACAATGAGATACCATCTTACACTAGTAAGAATGGCCATTATTAAAAGGTCAAAAAACAAGTCATTGGTGAGGATCAAAGAAAAGAGAATGCTTGTACACTGTTGGTGGGAATGTAAATTAGTACAGTCTCTATGAAATCTATGGGGATTTACCAAGGAATGAAAAATAGAACTACTATTTGATCCAGAAATCCCACTGCTGGGTATCTACTTAAAAGAAAAAAAAAATATTATATTTTTTAAAAATACCTGCACTGGTATGTTTATTGCAGCCTTAATCATAATAGCAAAGCCATGGGATCAACCTAAGTGTCCATCAAAGGTTGAATGCAGAAAGAAAATGTGGCTTATATTCACCGTGGGATACCATGCAGCCATTAAAAAAAGAAGAAATCAGCCAGGGTCAGTGGCTCAGCCAGTAATCCCAGCACTTTGGGAGGCTGAGACGAGTGGTTTGCCCGAGCCTGAGGGTTCAAGACCTGCCTGGGCAACTTGGTGAGACCTCATCTCTACAATAAATCAAAAATTAGCCTGGCATGGTAGCGCGCACCTGTAGTTCCAGTTACTTGGAAGGCTGAGGTGGAAGGAACACCGGAGCCCAGCAGGTCAAGGCTGCGGTGGCCGGGAGTGTGCCACTGCACTCCAGTCTGGGCAAGAGAGTGAGACTCCAACTCAAAAAAAAAAAAGAAAGAAATCATGTCTTTTGCAACAGCATGAATGGAGAGCATTCCAGTTTAAATGAAATACTCAGAAACAGAAAATCAAATACCACATGTTCTCACTTATAAGTAGACCTAAATAATGTGGAATTTTAGAGAGAGAGTGGAATAATAGACACTGAAGACTCAAAAAGGTGGTGAGGGATGAGAAATTACTGATGGATACAATGCTCACTGTTCAGCTGATGGTTACACTAAAAGCCCAGACTTATCACTATTCATGTAACAAGGCTGCACTTGTACCCCTTAAATTTATACAAAAAATTATGTTGGTATACCCAGTGCATAGAATGATACCTGGCATATAGCACTTGGTCAATGAATGTTTGTAAATTGATTAATGAACATTGTGAATAAATCACTAAAAATAGTATGTCATTATTGCAATTTTTGCATCTTTTTCAAATGATCATTGTCTGTCATTCAAGTCAATAAACTTTTATTGTCTTGCCATCCTAAATTGGTAGTGGCTTTCATTTTTAAAAGTTTGTGAAGCAAATCATATTATCTAACCTGACAACTTTCACTCAAGCATTCTGTTCTGTGGATCTTGTCCCTACTCTGCAGAGATGCCCCCATGTCCTCTGGTGGGCACTGTTGTGTCTCTACTCAAGATGTGTTCCACTCAACAGAAGCTGACTTTGGTCTCTGTTCAGTGCCTTCCTAGTCCTCTGCCTGTGGAGAAGCTGATCTTACCTGAAGCTCCAGGCTGGGCCTAATTGATGTGAGAGAAGTTCTATTATGCTTGCCAGTGATTGGTTCAGGAATGACCTAAATTCAATGCAGGTCAATGGGGTATCTGCCATAGACTTTTGGGAGAAGGTTTCTCTCTCCTACAACAATTCCTGAAGAGGAGTTGTCTTTTTCTCCTGTGATTTGATGCCTGGAACTACATCAGCAGGATGATGCAAACCCTGCTGCTGGGTTACCTAAACCTGTGACTTGTTTCACTTCTAGACTTCCTGTTATGTGAGCTAATAAATCTCCTACTGATTAAGATCTTGTTTTGGAGACCAGCTCCTCTCAAATACGTCACTTTGCAAACCATGCGAACATAGTGGTTCCTGGTAAAGGATCGGTGTCTGTGGTGAAAAAAGATTCTGAAATTTTTCTAGCTGTTACGGTCCATGTGCACATGACATATTGTTGGTAGACTGCATACTTATGAGATCTGACAATTAAGTTCACAAACTTGCCATCATGCACTTACATTGACAGCTTGCACAAACAACCTGGTAAGATTTCACAGCACTGGCATATCAGTGTCTCACAGCTGTTTTCATTCAATGTGTAGTGATGTCTTGCTGAGTTGCATTCATTATTGTTGTAGTATGATTTTGTGTGCCATCACAAGAATGTTGGAGTTTGAATTAGAGCAATGAACAAACATCACATTTCTTGTTAAATTTGGCAAGAGTGAGCCAGGCTCGGTGGCTCAGCCTGTAATCCCGCGCCTTGGGAGGCTGAGGTGAGTGGAATGCCTGAGCCCGCGGGTTCAAGACCCGCCTGGGCAACTTGGTGAGACCTCATCTCTACAATAAATCAAAAATTTGCCGGGTGTGGTAGCGCGCGCCTGTAGTTCCAGCTACTTGGAAGGCTGAGGCGGAAGGATCGCCGGAGCCCAGCAGGTCGAGGCTGTGGTGGCCAGGAGCAGCCACTGCACTCCAGTCTGGGCGACAGAGTGAGACTCCAACTCAAAAAAAAAAAAAAAAAAAATTGGCAAGAGTGGAAGTGAAACCAGGAACGTGTTAGTCTAAGTTTATGGGGATAATGCAATGAAGAAATCCCCAGTGTATAAATGGATTAAACGTTTTTCTGAGGGGAGAGAAAATTTTACTGATGAAGAGAGGTCAGGACGACCAGTAACAAGCAGAACTGATGAAAATATTGCAAAAAATTCGTCAAATTGTGCAGCAAAATTGTTAGCTGACTATGAGAAGTATAGCAGGCCAAATAAACATTGATAGCATTGATAAAGAAGCAGTTAGGAAAATCTTAACTGAAAATCTTGGCATGAGAAAGGCATGTTGCAAAATGGTCCCAAAAAAGCTCTTACATCATGACAATGCACCAATTCACACAGCACTGTCTATGTAAGAGTTTTTAGCCAGTAAACAAATAACTGTATTGGAACATTCTCCCTACTCACCTGATTTGGCCCCCAACGACTTTTTCTGTAGCTGAAAATAAAGGAAATATTGAAAGGAAGATATTTTGATGACATTGAGGACATCAAGGGTATTATGATGACAGCTCTGATGACCATTCCAGAAAAAGAGCTCCAAAATTGCTTTGACAGGTGGACTAGGTGCTGATGTCAGTGCATAACTTCCCAAGGGGAGAACTTTGAAGGTGACTATAGTAATATTCAGCAATGAGTTATGCAGCACTTTTTCTAGAATGAGTTTGCGTTAAAAGACGCTTTTGAACTTCGGAATTCTACATAACTACTCAATAATTTTTAAATATGGTGATCTGAGAACACCAGTGAGTAATGAATTGGATGACAGTCCTAAAAATAAAATATTTATGCTTCAGGAAAAGTTCTTAAAAATTCTGGACTTCTTTAATTCCTATACAGGGAACCTCAGGCAAAATACTTAATCTCATCAAACTTTAGCTCCCTGTTTATGAGACTTGCCTCCATAGCATTGTTGTTGTGAGAATAAAATGAGATGTGGCAAATAAAAGGGCTTTGCAAATAAAAGGCACATTCCATGTGGAAGAGATGACGGTGTTCATTATAAGTGATTATTAATTCATTATAAGTGAACTAGCAATTTATTCGTTCACTATGCTTTCCCACCCCTCCCATTTCCAAGATTGGTTCTTTGCTACAACTTTCCAGGTAGTAACTGGGGGATCTTTCCCCTCTTCTAAGTTTGCCAATTCTTCTATTTACTTTCAATGCTAATAGTACTTCAACATGAAATGTCACTTTCTCAAATCTTGAACCCCTAACTTATGCTAGACATTCTATACACTCAAGAGAATTACAGCTGATTGCTCCTGCCTCATCTGCAAATTAAAAACTGAGTAAAATGACCACATCCTCAATTCAAAACCTTCTAATTCAAAGGGTTTTTTTTACATATATATATATATATATATATATATGTATATATATATCTAGGGCTGATACTTGAATCCCATAAGGCAAAGATGTACACATATTTTCTACAGAAGATTTTGACATATGTTGGAAAAATAAGCAAAAATACATGCAAAGTATATTTGCTCTTCTAAAAATTCCCGTGAAACTTAAATCACAAACCAGAATTATGAAAAATGGCATGCTAAACCTTAACAGCCATCATTCTGGGAAGTGAACCATCTCAAACCTGTGAGTGTCAGGTGTCCGATGCATGCAGAAGGAAGAGGAAGGAGGTGACTGTTTAGAAGAAGTAAAATTAGGGCAGGTACAATACACCGTGTTGGAGTGCTGCTATGACAAAAGGGTACAGCTCAGTCAAGCTGGACACAGAAAACCAAAGCAGAAATAGATATGGATACACACACACGTATGTACATATGCATCCGTATATATATACATGCATACCCATGTATAGGTACACATAAATACACATATTTAATATATATATTTACATATATATAGTTTCTGGAATTTGTAAGTACTGTATAGACTGATATTAATAATAAGAAGAATACGAACATAAACTATTTCTTTTTTTTTTTTTTTGAGTTGGAGTCTCACTCCGTCGCTCAGGTCGGAGTGCAGTGACACGTACGTGGCCACCCCAGCATTGACTTGCTGGGCTCCGGTGATCCTTCTGCCTCAGCCTTCCAAGTAGCCAGAACTGCAGGTGCACGCTACCACAGCTGGCTAATTTTTTATTTATTGCAGAGACAAGGTCTTGCCAAGTTGCCCAGTCTGGTCTCAAACCCATGGACTCAGGCGATCCACTCACCACGGCCTCCCAAAGTGCTGGGATTACAAGCTGAGCCACCGAGCCTGGCTCTAAATGCATGACTTCGTATGTTCTTTGTAGTCCTGAGGCTTAGATAAGGCTTATTGGTCTTTTTATATGAATAAAGAACTGTAACTCAAAAAGATTGATTTATCTGTGGCTGCAAGGCTGGTCAGGCTTCTTTATGATCTCATTTTTTTTTCTTTGTCTTTACAAAAAGAGAATTATCTAAACAAGTTAAGTTTGAGTCGAGATTTCAACTGATAGATATTTCTGGACTCAGAATCTAGGCCCCATTCCACTCTCTATCTGATATTAAAGTAGTCTAATGTAACTCACCTTTAACATAAGAACTTATCCTATATTTGAATAATGGTCTATCAGTTCTTCACTTTATACTCTAAAGAAAATGAAAACATTGTAGCCAGTGGGACCTATACATTTTTCACCATCCCTTCTCACCAAAAATATGCTCACAATGCTAAATCATTCTAGCATTTTGCCTTCATTTGTTTTATTTCATAAATGATCAAGCTTTTGCACCATGTTAATACAATAAAATATAAAATAATGGCAAGAAAAACTTTACTTACATAACTTCTGACAGGAATAAACAGCACATTGGATGCTTCTGCCTCTGCTTTGATGATGACTCACTGTGTGAACTTAGACAAGTCACTTGTTCTTTCTGTGCATCAGTTGCATCACCTGTAAAATGAAGAAGAAATGAGCTTTGAGGCCCTTCCTACTCAAAGGTTCTACGCCACTCTGAGGAGCTGAGTGGAGGGGCCTGTGTCTCCACCAAGGGTACAGAGTGAGTAGTCTCTGGAGATTTTTTGTCACTTATAACTTTTCAGTGAAAAATGACAAGGATTGGGTGGAATCCTCCACATTTATTGAGTTTTTTTTCAGTGGTGTTGATGGCATCTACTTCTCCAGGGCCATGTCAAATGTGGACATGGCTCAGCTAAAATGAGTTTGGAAAGCCTAGATTAACCTTAGAAAAAATCTGTTTTGCCACAGTCAACATTCAGTCCCATTAACAGAATTTTTCCTTTCCTGATTCCTGTTTGGAACCACCTGGAGATCTTACTCACTTCACTATTATTTCATTCCTTTGTTCCTCTTCTTCCATTATGTATATAATGTCATTCGAATCTATTAAGTCATAGGCTCTGGATCATTGAATGTGATTGCTTCCTACACTGAATGAATCATTGTTCTAGCATAGCTAACATAGTTCAAAGAGGCAATGAGTTAGGGTGAAGAGACTAATAATATCTTAGCCCCAAGCACTCACACAGAACTGAATTTATATGTGCTTCAACACAGTGATGTACTGAACTCCCTGTGTGTTTTTTTCTGTTTCTATTGCCTAGCTTAAATGCATTTGAGGAAAACTTAAGCTATGGTGATTTAGCCTTTGAGTTAGGAAACCTGGATCTGGTAATGGTTTTGC
The DNA here is from genome assembly GCA_963574415.1 of Tarsius wallacei. Lineage (NCBI taxonomy): Eukaryota > Metazoa > Chordata > Mammalia > Primates > Tarsiidae > Tarsius > Tarsius wallacei. The sequence goes on from CAUYQG010117575.1 coordinate 7,579, forward strand.
CCTTGGCTGGTTTTATTTAGCCCAGACTATTGAAAGTAATTATTTGTGTCTTGGCGACTCTAATCTAGAGAGTGGGACTTACAGTCTATGTGGTGTCAATTTCACCAAGCTCTGGGATGATCAAATAGATGATGTGTCATATCTTGAGACAATTCTGGACATAGCCTGATTGGCTTCAGTGGGAATTAATGACTGGGAGATGTTGGAACTCCATGGATGAAACTCCATCCACCCACTAGGATGAGTCAATGTCAATGACAAGCAGAGTCCCACTTGCAGATTGTATGGGTCAGAATTTTAGGCCAGCCAACACTGTTCAATATTTATAGCAAGGTTATGGTGTAAGGCAGGTGATGATTAAGCTCACTTGTTTAGCTAACTAGTTAAGAACATGAATTATAAATTGAACAGATCTGAGATATGAGTCAAATCTTTCACTTGTTAGCTATGTAAACTTGAATCACCAGAGGTTGAATATTCCTAATTAGAAAATCCAGAATCTGAAATGCTTCAAAATGTGAAAGTTTTTGAGCACTAACATGATGCTTAAAGGTTATGTTCAAGGTAAATGCTCACCGGAACATTTTGGATTTCAGAATAGAAATGCTCAGTTGAGAGAGATATAGACTGTGGCCATACTCACAAATTGATGGGGTGATGGCAATTGCAGAGCTTCTGACGCCCCATGTTAGATGTCAAAGATATTGCCAGGTGGGGTACAGCATGATGCTCTGTAGGTCCTTAGGCCCACCACAGAAAGGAATTTCAGAGCTGACCAAGTATAGTTTTAAGACAGAATTTATTAGAGAGAGAGAGAAAAAGAGGCATGCTGGACAGGCATGGGTGCCTTAAGAGAAAGAATGTATGTTTGCTTTTGACGAGAAGCTTGATATAACTATACAATGGTTATTATGCTAAAAATGAGGTAAAGGGTGGGCTAGAGTTATCTGATCCCAAGTTTTGATTACCATCTCTTCACCTTTGATGAGATAAGGGGGTAGGCTCTTCCTGAACATGAATTTGCCTTCAACAGAGAACTTGATAAACTTTTACAGTGATTATTATGCTAACCATGAACTAAAAGGGTAGACTACACTGGTAAGTCCACATTTCAGTTCACAGCGTGATCAGTTCTGGTGTGCTGATAGGGAAAAATGTCTGAACGCTCACCCTATTTTAAAACTACCTACAAGAAATTTATCTATCTATGTCTAACCTTTAGTGAAATAACCTGCCTCAAGTACACTTATCTATAAAATGAAATAAATAATATTTGTGCATAGTATTACTGTGAGATAATACATATAAGGCACTCAGCAAGCTCCTGGAAATAGTACATTATATTGCTGTTACCATGAAGCTGTTAGCATTTGAGGAGTTTAGCATTAAATTTGGGGGGGGCGTGGTCTCTCATGGAAGAGGCAACCAATAACTGACTAGAATTTGATGAAAAGTCAAAATCCTTGCTTTCTTTTTTTGGTCCATTCCCTTTTTTTGGTCCAGGTAATAAAAATTACCTGGGGAACTAGTCAAAATGAAGTTTTTCTAGTCCTTCCCCAAGAGATTCTGATTTAGTATGTCTAGGTTAGGAACCAGGACTCCAATGCTGGTGGACCAAAGACTTCAGATACAGAAATATAAGCTGAAATTGCCCTGGTTAATTGTTGGGTTATTAAATATTTGACTGCATGAGCTCTAAGCTGAGCATTTGAAAACTGGAATTTATTCCTGGCTCTGATATCAATATAATACAAAGTTCAATAAATATTTGCCTTAATGAATGGATGAAATAACTTGTCCTATGACTTTGGATAAGTACCTCTTTCCTTCAGTCTCTTCATCGTAAAATAAAGACATTGAACTAGATAACTTCTAGCATCATTCTCAGCTTTGAATAGTTGTGACCCTTCCAACTCTGAAGCATACTATGGTAACAAGTAATAGCTTCTGTAAAGTTGCTTAAGCATCTTAAAAATATCCACTTATTCTTTCCAGGATTTTAAGTAATATAACTTAATTCCCAAATTGGCATTCTGTTGATCTAGTTAATTAATGTGTTAGTGTGTGACTAATTTTATTTCGCAAAATGATAGCTAAAAAGAGAATATTGTGAGTTAATTTCTTAAGATACAATACTTTTTACAAATTTAAAAATAACTCCTTAGAAATGTCCATGCCTTTCTCATGTAACTAGCAAATGAGAATGTCCTGGGATTCAGCAACCTGACTCATACTTAATAAAACCAAAAACTAGGAAGAAATTAGTCTTGTTAAACTACTCTCTCAATTCAGCCCCTTATATCTTCTACCATATCTTCCAAATGGTTCCCCTGCTCTCTCCATTCCAGTCCATACTTTGTCTTGATTTTGTGGTTCTTTCCCCCAAAACATCTTTTTTTCTTTTTCTTCTTTTTTATTTATTTACGAATGGCACAAATCTCCAGTGACTCTCTTATTAAGATATCGGAATGACACTCAACATTGTTTCTCTATACTTCCAACCAATCCTCTTCCACCATTACTCCTCTCGACAGCAAGAATGAAATTCTTAAACTTGTGATTGTTTATCACGTTTTAATTTAAGAAGCTCCTACTGCTTGGAATAACTCTCATTTGACTCTGTTTCCATTTCTCAGACCTTAAAGTTTACTTCAAGTGACACTGCTACTTTTCGGCTTTCTTTGACTACCCTGCTGAGTTAAACTCCACCCAACCCCCCCAGACTTCTACAGCACTTTCAAAACAACAGTATTCTACCAGATGGAAAAGGCAAAAGAAATAGCAAGGACTAAAACATAAACTTCTTCAGGCAAAAGAAATAGCAAGGACTAAAACATAAACTTAAAAATAATTATACATTATAAATTTAAGCATTTACTACATATGAATAATAGTAACACTAATAACTTATACACAGGCATTGCTTATATAGAGTAAAAAGAATAATGCAATGAAGACTCATGTACCCATCACTTACCTTGAGAAGCAGAAAATTACCCAGTGTATGGAAGCTCCTAGATCACAGAGCCTACTCTTATTTCCCAAGGGAAAATCCTAAATTTTGTGTTTGTGATTCTTTGCTTGTTTTTCTTTGCTCCTTACATATAGTCACCTAATTGGTTTGTTTAGATTTTTGTGTGTTTTAAACTGCATTTTAATCATTCAGAACACAGTAGTAATTAATGTAGGTGTTTAAATGTAAATGATCAAATAAAAGGTTCCACAATTATTGAACATAGTCCTTGTTTTAAGGACTGTATCAAGTGCTGAAGCTACAGTGGTGAGCAGGGAGGCAAGTCCTCTGACTTGCAGAATTTATAATGTATTGGAAAAGAAGTAATAAACATATAAACAATAAATACACAAATAATTACAGATATGACCAATGCCATGAAGGAAACTCAAATGGCGCTTTTTAAAAATTATTGTTACTCTTTATTTCAACAGCTTGAAATAGTGCAAATAGTGATTCTTGTGCAAATAGTTTTTGGTCTGGGCTTTATATGTACCCTTTACCTCTGCCTGTGCACATTGTATCCAATTGATATTTTTATCTCTCCAACCCTTCCCCCCTCTTCTGAGTCTCCAGCATTCATTACACTGTTCTCAATGTCTTTGTGGATTCTTGGTTTTGGTTCCACTTATAAGTGAGAGCATGCAGTGTTTGGTTTTCTGTTCCTGAGTTAGTTCACTTAGGATGATGTTCTCCAATTCCATCCAAGTTGCTGCAGAAGACATTATTTCATTCTTTTTGATAGTTTAATAGTATTCCATAATGTATATGTACCACATTTTCATTATCCGTTGATCAGTTGATGGGCATTTGGGTTGATGCCACATCTTTGCAATTGTAAATTGTGCTGTGATGAACATGCAGGTACAGGTGTCCTTTTCATATAGTGACCACTGTTCCTTTGGGTAGATACCTAGTAGAGGGATTTTTGGATCAAATGGTAGATCTACTTTTAGTTCTTTGAGAAATCTCCATACCACTTACCATAGAAGTTGTATTAATTTACACACCCACCAACAGTGTGTATGAGCGTTCCCTTTTCTCTGCAACTGCGCTAGCAACTTTTTTTTTTAATGATGTTCATTCTGATTGGTGAAAGGTGATGTCTCATTGTGGTTTTGATTTGCATTTCCCTGATGATTAGTAATTAAGCATCTTTTCATATGTTTGTTGGTCATTTTTACATTGTCTTTTGGCAGATGTCCGTCCAAATGATGTCTATTTTTTAAGTTGTTTGCTTTTTACTTGCTGATTTGCTTCAGCTTTTTATAGATTCTGGATATAAGTTCTTTGTCAGATGTATAGTTGGCAAATATTTTCTCTTATTCTGTAGGTCGCCTATTTGCTCTGTCAATTATTATTATTTTTTTATTTTTTGCTGTGTAGAAACTTTAGTTAAATTAAGTACCCCTTATTTATTTTTGTTTTTGTTGCATTTGCTTTTGGGGTTTTAACCACAAATTAATTGCCTAGGTCAATGTTCAGAGAGTTTTTCCAAGGTTTTCTTCTAGAGTTTTTATGGTTTTAGGTCTGACATTTAGCTCTTTAATCCATCTTGAGTTAATTTTTGTATGTGGGGACAGATAGAGAACATGTTTCATTTTCCTGCGTGTAGCTCTCCAATTTTCCCAGCACCATTTGTTGAATAGGGTATCCTTTCCCCGGTGTATGTTTTACCCGCTTTGTCGAAGATCCGTTGGTTGTGGATATTTGGGTTCATTTCTGTATTCTCTGCTCTGTTCCATTTGCCCATGTGTCTGTTCATGTACCAGTACCATGCTGTTTTGTATAAAAAATAATGATGGCCTGCATTTTGGATAAGTTTCTCAGGGAAGACAGTGACAGTTTGAGGTAAGAAGTAAGTGATGGGGAGAATCAGGTAGAAGAAGAGCTTTCCAGGCAAATAAACTAATAGGAACAAAGTCTCTGGAGTTAGGAAAGAGTTATGTCTCAGAATCAGAGAGAAAGGTATTGTGATCAGAGCCAAGTGAGCACAGATGAGAGCAGCATGTAATGAAGCTGAAGAGTTAGGCAAGAGTGAGATGATGCAGGGCACTGTAGACACAAGTCACCTGTGTTTAGTTATACATGAAAAGGGGAATCTGTTGATGATTGTTAAGGGGGAGTCACATGCCCTGATTGTCCTTAAGCAACCTATTTAACTTCTGAGCTTTGGACCTCATAGGGATGTTGTGGAGATGAAATAAATTAATACATGTAAAGCAGTAGAACGGTGCCTAGAATATTGGATTATTCTATGTATTTGCTGTGATGAGGATGATTTTTTTTAATGTTTATTTTTAAATGTCATGTTTAAGGCAGTCTGACTGCGTAAAAAGAATAAATTGAAAGAGTGGTGGGTGTTAGAGGTAAAAGGAGGACTGCTATTTAGGATTTCACAACTTAGATAAGAGACCTTGGTGTCCTGATCTAAGAGTGATACTTGAGAGGGAGAGAGTGTCATACTTACTCTTATTTATTAAAAGGTGGTTATTCAAGAATAGTTAATGGATTGAATGTAGCAGTTGAGAGAAGTGGAAAATTAAGGATAACTCGTGGGCTTTGGGCATGATCAGTTAAGAGGATTGTGGTGCGCATAACTGTAATAAGACAAACTGGGGGTAGGGAGTCAGGTTTGAGAGGGGGAAAGTCAAGGGTTCTATTCTGAATAAGCAAAACCAAGTATGCTAGCGAGTGTTAGTTATAAAGATAAGAATAGAGGTGTAGATCTGGGATTTTAAGGATAGAATTCATAAGAAATTGTGACTTGCTAAAAGTAGCTGTATTAAAAATATGCTAAAAAATGACTTTACGGGGATGGGCAGTAGCGGGATACTGCCAGGGTTGGAGCAGGGGGAGACACAACACCGGTAAAGGAAGCTGATCTCAAACCAGGCACAAGTGGGTACCAAAGGGAGGCCCAAACTGTACCTATACGATGTCCACTTGTATACTTAATCCTGAATTGTATCCCACATCTTTAAAATAAAATATATAAAAAATAAAAATAATAATACAAATGACTTTATGGTTTCTGGCTGGTGGTGGGGAAAACTGAATACAGAGAGCAAAAATATGAGGAAGTTTGGATGTGAGAGAGAAATAATGAATTGAGTTTGGGTATGTGAGTAATTTGGCTACTAGAGAGTTTAACTTTGGGTCAAGAGAGACACTAAGATGGGAGATAAAGATTTGGGGTGAACTGCATATAGATGAAATTTTCAGACATACCAGATTTAAGAGCTAGGCAACGAAGGAAAGGAAAACAAGTCAATGAGACTGAAAAAATTTTCCCTGTGGTAGAAGCATAGTGGAAAGCATAATGCCACTGAAATGAAGGGCAGAAAGAGACAGGAAAGTGCAGCAAAACAATGTCCAGTTTCGAAGAGCTTAAATAAATGAAAAAAGAACTTATCTTTAAATAGCTATGCTCAATTGTCTTCAGTAAAAATGTGGAAGAGAAGCTACATCAGATTTGTTGGATGGTAAGTGAATGAATAAGAGGAAGGCAGTAAAAGCCATAAGTAGACACTGCCCTTGAGAGGAGCTGGACAGGGTGAGAGGCAGGGAGACCTGAGGTAGTCAGTTACAGGAGAAAGATAAAACAGGTGTGTGGGTTAAAGGACAAATGTCCTGTTGTAGTGAAAATGCCATAAGGAAATTTGACAAAACAGTGCATTGACCGTGTGGGAGCATGAAATTGAGAGGAGTGCTAAAAAGTTAGCTTGAGAGAATTGCAGCTGTTCTCCTCCTGAGGCAAAATGGAGAAGGGAAAGTTGACAGAAATCATGGACATATTTTGAAGTGGAAAATTTTTTAAAAGAACATTATGTGATATTAATAGACTTTTCCATTAAATTAAAGAGGTTAATGTTAATTTTCATTCAGCAAATCCTCTGATTTTTGTGAGACTGTGGGCTCTGTGCCGAAGACACATCAGTGCGACCACCACATGTACAGAATGGAGGCATGTGGAAATTGGAGGCTTTGGTGATAGAGATAGTAAACGGCAGGAGTAGAGTTCAAAATCAGGTGTGCCTGAATCCAGAATCTGTTTCCTTAAACATAAGCTATGCCCCCCATTCAAAATAGCTGACATTCATTGACTAGGGTTGGAATTTTGCTAAGAGAGTTGTGGATGTTAAGATCATATGGTATTGAATGTGATGTAGTAGCTGATATGATTGAGCATTAACTTTATGTTGGAATAAAAAACAGCAAAGCTAAAAAGGGATATTTGACCAGAGATAGTACGTAGGAAAGAAGGGACTTAGGGTGTGGTTAATTCGAGGAGCAAGTTGAGTGGGGAGTTGTAGAGTGGAAAAGATAGAAAGTGACATGATCAGAAAGAGGACTTTAAGTTTTGCATCTTGGGGTGGAGGAATTCTGTGTAATGAAGAGGGCTACAATATAGCTCTGCATATAGGTTATTAAGGTAGAAAATTTAACCAAAAAATGATCATGGAGAACATTTGGGAATAAAATGGCACAAGGCAAACAACCCCATGTGCCTCAATACATTCCAGAGAGTACAATGTATTTTCTACAGTTGTCAAGGATACATTAAATTGTATAAATTATTTTTTTTTATTCGGGGAAGAATAATGTGTGTGTGTAGATTTTCTGAATGTTTTCCTCCTGGACATAGATAAACCATGTGGCATGTAGAAGGTAAATTTCACAATTAGCTAGAAAACTTAACCATATTAAATAACATTCCCTAAGATATTGGCTCACTACTATTGCTTTCTTTAACATTATTCACATTCTCTTTATGCTTACTAAATGTGCTAATCCCCATTGTTTAACTGCTTCTTTTGTTACACACGACCAAGTTGGCTATGTATCTGCCAGGCATGGTGGCAGTAAGTGCAGAAGTCCTCAGTTTCCCAAGAAGTTTCTCTACTCTTTAGTGATATCTTGAAAACCCAAGAGAATCTGTCAAAAGCCTCCTTGCACTGATAAAGGACTTTGGCAAAGTCTCAGGGTACAAAATAAATGTGCAAAAGACAATCGCATTTCTTTACACCAATAATAACCAAACAGAAACCCAAATAAAAAGCACAATCCCATTCACAATAGCCACCAAAAAAATGAAATATCTTGGCATCTTCCTAACCAGAGATGTGAAAGACCTTTACAATGAAAACCACAAAACCCTGCTCAAAGAAATCAAAGATGACACAAACAAGTGAAAAAATATTCCATGCTCATGAATTGGAAGAATCAACATTGTGAAGATGTCCATCCTACCTAAGGCAATCTACAGATTTAATGCAAAACCCATCAAATTACCAGTAACATTCTTCTCAGATCTAGAAAAAACAATACAGGAATTCATATGGAACCACAAATGACCAAGAATAGCCAGAACAATCCTCAGCCAAAAAAACAAAGCAGGAGATATCACACTACCAGACTTTAAACTTTACTATACAGCTACAATAATCAAAACAGCTTGTTATTGGTACAAGAATGGGCATATAGACCAATGGAATAGAATTGAGATTCCAGAAGCAAAATCTCAATTTCACAACCAACTCATCTTTGACAAAGCTTCCACCACCCACCACTGGGGAGAGGAGAACCTATTCAGTAAATGGTGCTGGGAAAACTGGCTGACCACATGCAAAAGATTCAAACAAGACCCCCATCTATCCCCATACACAAAAATTAACTCTAAATGGATCAGAGACCTAAATGTAAAACCTCAAACCATAAGAACTTTAGAAAATGCAGGACACACCCTTATGGAAGTTGGAACTGGCATCTAATTCCTGAGCAAAACGCGAAACGCACAGGCCATAAGAGATAAGATAGACAAGTGGGACCTTATTAAACTGACAAGCTTCTGCAAAGCCAAAGAAACCATCAGGAGAACAGGGAGACAGCCCACAGACTGGGAAAAAGTATTTGCCAACTCCATGTCTGACAAAGGCCTAACATCTAGGATCTATTAGGAACTCAAACGTGCTGAAAAGAAAAAAACAAACAACCCCATTAAAAAGTGGGCAAAAGATATGAACAGACACTTCTCAAAAGAAGACATATGAGTGGCCAACAGATACATGAAGAAATGTTCAACCTCACTAGTCATCAAGGAGATGCAAATTAAAACTGCATTGAGATACCACCTAACTCCAGTCAGAATGGCCATTATCAATAACACACAAAAAAAAACAGATGCTGGAGAGGATGTGGTGAAAAGGGAACACTTCTACACTGTTGGTGGGAGTGTAAACTAGTGTAGCCTCTGTGGAGTGTGGCGATTCCTAAAAGCTCTAAAAATCAACCTACTGGGAATACCCTGAAGAACTCAAATCACTCTATAAAAAAGATACCTGCACACATATGTTTATCGCAGCATCATTCCCAATAGCAAGATCATGGAACCAACCATGTTGTCCATCAAAAGAGGACTGGATTTT